>PVHY01011272.1:0-48606 GCA_004024945.1 Uropsilus gracilis | reverse complement strand
TTTCCTTGCTCCACCCTGGTTCTGAATGTAGTGTCCACTCACATGAGTCTTTGCTCCAACAAGCTGTTACTATGTGTTCTCATGTCTCTTTCTCCAAACTTTGGGAGCAATGATATGCCTGGGATCCTCTCATATCTTATGGATTCTAGAAGCATTGTTGATTTTTCAGTATCTTCAACTGTTAACTTGTTAGGGTGGAGTGATGACTTCCAAACTCCTAACAGGTAAAATCTGAAAAGAAAGTCTCCTGCTCTGGCCTCCTTCATTAAGGTTTTGTTTTGTAACAAGAGAATTTTTAAGGTGAGTATAAAATAAAAATAATCTCCAATCATGACAAATTGAATTTACATGTCACTTAAATTTAGTAAACAATGTGCTTTGAAAAAAACACTTTTTAACATGACAACTTTCTGAGTTACTATATATTTTGGGAGTTCTCTCTCTATGAAAGTTCAATAATTTGAATTCCCATAATGTTTTGCAACCATAAAAATTTGTTTTGCTGTTAGAGATTTCAGAAGAATAATTATCTTTTATATGTTTAAAGTGTGAATTCTAATATCAAATAAGTATAATAGAATTTTTAATGATTAAGACTGACAATGCAAAATATAACAAGCTGTATTATAGTAGTAAAAGAGAATATTTAATAGTAGCATCAAATTTAATTTTAAATTAAAAATTTAAAGTATGAGATAGTAAATTCATTGAGATACAATGTTATCTGAGCACTTTTACTGATGTTAAAGATTTTAACATTTTTCTTGTCTTATTTGCATCATCTTAAATTGTAAAAATATGTTGCCATTATATTTTATTTCAGTTGTTTATTTTTAACTGTATTATTAAAGTAGAACTGCATTATAAAATTATGTTTCAGGTGTGTATCATTGAGAATCAGCATGGGTATATACTACATTAATTCCATGATTAAAAGTCCAATTCTATTCTTCACTATACCATTGCCTCCTTTTCCCTACTTACCTAATCTTCTTTCCCTCCTACCCTGCCCCCCCCCACTGTTTTTCTGATAGCCACTAATCAGTCTGATAAACCAAAATTTTATTTTCTTTATTTTGGTTCAACTGTTTGTCTTCTCTATATGCTACATATGAATGATAACATTTGCTGTTTGTTATAGTCTGGCTTTTTTCACTAAGCATAATTCCCTCTAGGTCCTTTCATATTGTTGTAAATGACAGAATTTCATCTATAATTGAATAGTACACCATGGTGTACTGATACTACATTTTCTTTACCCAATTTTCAATCATTGGGCACTTAGATTGTTTCCAGTTCTTGTGTCTTATTATAAAGTGTTGCAATAAATAAGGAAATGAATATATAGCTTTTTGAATTAGTGCTTATATATTTTGGTTAAATAACTAAAAGTGAGATTATTGAATAAAGTGTTTATTTTTAATCTTTTGAGAAAACTCCATATTGCTTTTCATAATGACTACACCACTTTACAATCCAACCACCTCTAAGTGCTTTACAAAAGTCACCTCATTTACATAATTGTGTTTCAAACACACATCAAGTGTGTTTCAGTGTGACTTCTTATGAATATCAAAACAATTTTATGACTTTCATCACTTGGAAATTCTAAAGGTTTTAGAAGTTTAGGCCATAAATGGGAAGACTGGATACCTAACTCTTATTATAAATCACAGTATCATAACAATACTGTGAATAGATATTGCAAGCAAACAAAGCTACTTATATTCAATAAACCATGTTAGAGAAAGAGGAAACAAACAGGTGTATTACTGGGTAACTTGTAAGGTAAAAATATATTATAATTAAAATACTAAATTTTGTAAGTTCAAAGAGCAAAAACTCAGAGAAATGGTGTACTGCAACCATCCCGAACTGGGTCAGTTCTTTATTGGTTCTAACAGTTAAAGAAGAATGTAGGAGTTCATGGTGGACTTGACAGGTTTTAATGCTCTCAGGGGACCAGGCAAACAGGCACCAAGAAGGATGACTGAGTGAACTATATGGCAAACCAACAGACTGGACAGCAGGGGCTGGATTGGGCTGCCCCCCAATCAAACCTGATGTCTTCAACCCCAACCTGATGTCTTCATTCTCTTCCTCTGGCTCTCTCTTGCATTCTCATTCTATCTTTCCCATGCTTTCCCCACCCATCTTCTAAGCTCAGGAGAACCCACTCACACATGCCCACAACCATTGGTCCCAGGCAAGGGCAATCATGAGGCGGGCACAACACCACAGGTGCTGCTCATATCTGATAATAGTGGGAGATAATTCATTTACCCTACAAATGTTCATAAAATATGACAGTAGAATTGGAAATAGGTGTTGGAAATAGGTGGATGAAGAATACTTTGGTAAGCACAGTTGAGGATGCATGGTGAAAAAAGAGAGTGAGATCCAGTGATATAAGAAAGAAGAGAGATTGGGGTGGAAGTCAGGAAGCTAAGTTGTTGGAGATGGAAAAAGAAGGCTGCTCACTAAATGAATATGAGGAGCTATAAATTTCTGCATGCCTGAGTAAGCAACGTATCAGGAAATCCTGTAAAATAAATCAGTTTAGATAGCAAAGGCATCCCATAGAGGGTCTGGTGATGCCATCTATCCTAGATAAGCAGATGCCTACAGAAAGCTAGCCCCCAGCAAAACTGATGTCAAGCAAAAGGCTGTAGTACTGCTGAACTATGTTACATGAACTGTATAAAAGCTGAGTGAAAATAAACTCGGGGCTAGCGGATCAAGAGAAATGCCGCTGTGCTCTCCTACCCAAGAGATTGTCTTGATTGTCTTGATTGCAAACCTCACCCCTTCCCTCAGTCACAGTTTCCCACTGCGGCTGGATGGCGGCACTAAGTCACATTTTATCTAAGAAAGCACTTTGTACCTGTGCATGTACAAATGTCACATGCTAACCTTATCACTTTTTACTATTTCATGATATAATTGATGAGGGAACGACCCATTGGGAAGATGCTGAGAAAAATAAGAAAGACATTTTTTCCATGCTCAGAAGAGAAAGTCTATTTAGGTAGAGGATATGACATTGAACGTAGATAGCTAGAGAACATCAGGGAGATATTTTGTGGGGAAATAGGAAAAAGATCTGATAAACACAATGGGCTGCTAAAACAAATTTTGGCTATTTTACATTTTTCTGCTTTGAGTGTTTATTGAGTTACTCAAAAATATATAGCATTCCATGACAAACAAAGAAAATAAAAGAAGGAAAAATGGTAAGCTAAATCTTATTATTTTATATGTGCTGTACATCCTGCTAAACATAAGAATTTAAATCACTCTACATGGCATGTCTGCAAGTTAGATCTTTTATCATTTGCGTTTCACAAAAATAGAAGCTGAGGTTAAAAGAGACTAAGTAATTTTCTCAAGATCGCATAGCTGGTTAGTGGCAGATCATGAATTTTAATTCTAAAGTTTGGTCACCTCACCACCACACAATGCTACTTCAGATGAATAATATTCTGGCTTTGTAAGTAGGAGCACTCTAATAGTTATATAATTCATCTGTTTTTATGGCATACCTTGCTACAAGATCTAGTTTCATTCTAAATTAATTTTTAAAACTTTATTATAGCTTATTTCATGACTGAATGCTCCAATATTTTATCTACAAGGCTAACATCACTACTTTTCTGAATTAAGTTTGTATCTCACACTAAAATCCTTCTGAATTTGTTATTTAAATTTACTATATCACTATCAATGCCCTTGGTGGATGGATTTAATTTGACCTTTCAAAGAAATAATCAAATAACAAACAAAACCCAAGTGGTAAACAACCTCTACCCTCCCAGCAAAACCTGTCTATTAAAGGTAAAGGTAATGAAATGGCCTTTTTGTATCTTGAAGAATTATCAATTAACCCCCCTATATAGTCCTCAAAAGTTATTAATTACCTTAGGAAATTATCTCAAGAAACCATCAGAATTCAAAGAATTATTATCAGTTGCTACTACGTTTTAAACTTAGTAAATTTACTTTTAGAAAAATCTTAATGCTCAGCAGTAAGAATATATAAAACTCCACAATAAGCCTCCCAGAATTTAGTCTCTGAAAGTTTTACTAAAATTTCTAATTGATTAAATTTTAACTCTTAGTAGAACAAACAATAATATGACATTATGCAAACACTGAGATATCAGAAACACAGATTTCTTTAGAGAAGTAAACTTTATTTTGAAGTCAGAAAAGAAAACAGAAAAAAACTGATACAGGGTTGTGATGCAGTTAAAAATTGTATTGGCTCCAAAATACACTTCTGGGCAGAGTCCAAGAGAAAGACTCCTTAAGAGAGAAAATGAGAAGCCGGAAGAGAGGGTATATATAAAGGTAAGGGCCAAGGAGAGAAAAAAAAAAAAAAAAAACGGAAAGGAAGGAAAGAGACGAGAGTGGTGGACTGAGAGAACAGGCCCACATAGCCTGGCCAGAGTAAACCCCCTGGAAGAGTGAGCTGGAGGTGGCAAGGAACCGTGGTGACCGGCAGAGGAGTAGTCAGTATGGAGAATGTGGCACCTCAGCAAGGTGGCATAGTGAGCTGGTACCTGGAGATGGCCATGGCCCCCTAATTTCACCACAGCACCCCTATTAATTTGAATATAAAAATCATAGTATGTTTTGCAGATAGCTTTCTAAAACACAGTTGAGAATTTGAGCTTTTCATTCTGTATTATTCTGTTATTCATATCAGAATGTAAGAAATTCATGTTGTTGAGTATAGATTTTTAAATCCTGTGATTTTTCTGCATTATAATTTAAAAAATACAAAGGTGAACTCTTTCCAGATAACAGAATGGTATTGTCTTAAATTTCAATAAATGTAATAAACCAGCAAGTTAACTAGAAATAAAAATCTCCATTCCATTCACAATATTCTAATCCTGTACAGTTGTAGTTGGTTTCCAAAAGTCTACATTTCATTAATACTTAAGTATAACTCATCAGGAACTCTGGAGCTTAGACTTTCAGTGATATACTTAAAAGATTTTTTTCCTGTTTTTAAACTTAATACATTTCCTAACAGGAGAATTAGACACAAATTTATTGTTTACTTGTAAAGGTTTGTGTTCACTATTGTAAAATGGTCTGTGGTTGTGGTTCAAATCCCAGTCCTGACTTGTGACTGAGAATCAGGAACTAGTTTTAGAATAACTAGAAATCTGAGAAAAGCATAAAAGTCAGTGTGAACACAGTAATGTGCCAGGCAATCAGGACTGGAGGAGTGAAGTTCTCAAGAAAAGAGAAGAATAAGCAGGAAATAGATATTTGGCATTTTTTCCCATCTCATTAGTGACTGAACAGATTTTCAACAACCTTATAGATCATGATGTATGTGTTGAAACTGGGTTCCAGATTCTGTAAGAATAAAGAGATTTGTTGGGCGCTCACACATATCTATATGTATTATATTCTTCTCTCTACCATTTACTTGACTGATTGTAGAGTTTCTGGAGCTAGAGTTGGAGACCAGACCGGATTCAAGTCAGCTCTGAGACTCACTGAATTTGTGGGAGCCAGTCACCTAATATTCTTTATCAGAATTAGCTTTTCTATTTGTTCATTTATTTGGAAACATATAACATGTATTGATTATATTCCAGAGAGATTAATGTACACATTAAAGAATAATAATGTTACTGGGTGAGGAGATCATCCCTTTTAATTTTAATCATTGAGGGTTCTTCCTCTCGCACTCCAGCAGCTACCCAGAGATCAAACTTTTGTTAAAAGGGTAAGCACAATGTTTATTAGTAAATTGGAGAAGATAGACTAAAAGAGTCCAATAGTCCACGCTCTCATGAGTATCCTGAACAGAAAGGAACCCCTCTTCTGCTCCTGGGACGCTGCGTGGGTTTTACCTCAGTTTGAAAACTGTGTCCTTGTCTTTTGCCCTTAGTCACTGTAGCTCATATGGAGTGAGTTCCAAAACCAACACGAGGTTCAGCTCAGACTTTCTCTCTATCTCACGTTCTCCTCTCTGGGTCATCAGAGCAGTTCAGCACTCTGTGATGAATAACTCTTCCCCACCTTCATACAGCTCCCAACCTTCCAAGAGTGGAAGGCTGGGATCCCCAAAAGGTTCAACAGCTCCTGGGTCCTTCTTTTCCAAGGCAAACTATCTGCTCCAGCTCCAGAAGAATGAGGATAGATCAATCAGCTCTCCTCTCAGGTAATCTCCAGATCCTTCTCCCAATTCTCCACCCCTCAATTTCTGCACCTTTATCTTTTATCCCCTTCTCCATGCTCCTCCTCCCATCATGAATTCTGATGATGGGATCATCGACCACATCTGACTACTACAGTTATGATTCCCTCCCTGAGTCTTAAGAACACTGGAACTTAAATCAGCATAACAATGGTGAAAAAGCCCTATCAAAGATTTATAGTCTCAAGGTAAGAACAGAGATTAACCTTCTATGTGGTTTCAGTCATTCTTAACCTCTATATCTTTCAAACACAAGCAATGGTGATGCCTAAGTTATACCAACAGAAAACACTGCCCACATTGGGGTTCTGACTTCAATACCACTTAATTAGCATCTTATGATAATTATAATTTGGTGATTTCCAGTACTACCATGGTGACTGGTATATAATAGTGTTCAGCAAATGTATGGTAAATAAAATAATTTATGAAAGCAGATGTATCAGTCCTACAATGGAAAAATTTTTTATCACATTGCTTATTGCCTTATAAAAGCCTCTAAATGCTATATATATATATATATATATATATATAAAACTATTGCCTAATTTAATTCTTGGAATAAAATTATTAAGAAGTTTGTGATAATTAACACTTCACATATAAAAACAACAACATAAAAGAACAATGAGGAAATATGATACTTTATACCTTACTTAAACAGCTCAGTTTCTATTTTTTAACTTGTTTGTTTTAGACCAGAGTCTATATTTTAATAAGATATAACTAACATATAACATATTACTTTTAGGTGATTAACATAATTTGATATATGTATATATGGTAAAATGATCATCACAGTAAGTTTAGTTAACATCCATCACCACAGTTACAAATATCTTTTTTCTTGTGATGGGAAATTTTAAGATTGAGTCTTACTAACTTTCAAATATATAATATGGCATAGTTTATTATAATTAGAGCCATACTGTACCTTATATATCTAGGGCATATTTATCATATAATTGAAGTTTTTACCTTAGACCACCTTTAAATGTTTCACCTGTCCTGTACCCACTGCCTCTGGAACTACTGACACATTCTCTGTATTTATGAGTCACTTTTAGTTTAGATTATACAAATAAGTGAGATTATAAAGTATTTGCCTTTCTCTCTGATGTATTTCACTTAGTGTAATGTCTTTGAGGTCATTCCATGTTGCTACAAATGTCAACATTTCTTGTTAATTATGATTGAATAATATTCCTCTACACATATATACAACATTGTCCTTATCATTTATCCATTTTGGATTTTTCACATCTTGGTTATTGTAACTAATACTGCAGTGAATATAGGTGTGTATGTATCTTTTTAAGATGTTTGTTTCATTTGCTTGGGATACATACCCTTACATGAAATTGTTAAAGCAAAGGTCAAACTATTAATGTCATCCTATGAATGACAAAAGTCATGCATTATAAAAAAAAGTCATTGTAAACTTCTTCAAAATTCAAGCTAAAGACAAGCAAACCAAAATAAATAAATAAATAAATATACTCAAACAAAAGTAAAGAAATAAATGCTATAAATAACTGTTAGAACATGGTATCTATGAGAATATGCATAACACAAATAAAGGAAAACAAAAGCTGTTTTGATTTGCATTTCCCTGATTGTAAATGATATTGAACATTTTGTCGATTTGAATTTCTTCTTTGGAGAAGTGTCTTTTAATTCTTCTGCCCATTTTTTGATTGGGTTTATAAAAGCTGTTTTTGAAGCAGAAAAATTAAAAAAAATTAAGGCAAAATTCATTTAAACCAAGACTAGACTATGCTGCGTCTAGGTTCAGTGCTGTTCAGCATGATATCCAGCAATGAGAGATCTGATGATTTGAAAACTGGAGTTCTATATCTCATTAGCTCTTTTAAAATGCAAGATAAAATTGTTAGTGGTTGCTAGGTACATGTGACTATCTCATAAAAATTATTATAGGTTCGAATATATGAAATATAGAAATGAATAAACTTGTCATTCTAAAAACATAAAACATACATATGAATTTGAAAATATTTTTCTTGTGAAGAAGCTGCTCCTACAAGGTAAAAAAATAATGAGTGGATAAGCACCAGGACATTTTTAAAAAAATAAAGTCCTTCTATTTATCTTAAGAAAGTTTACTTAATTGGGATCCCTTGCCAACACCTTCCAGTAATAGAATACTGCATCTGCATTTCTGTTCACCATTAACTCCAAATGGAAAATTGCCTTACTTTCTTGACAGTAGTTTTGTCTCTTTAAATTGCAACATGGCTTTTAAAAATAAAATTGCTCAGTTTTGATATTATTTTTTTCCTATGTTGATTTAACATCATATTTATCTAGATGCAAATATCTTAGTTACTCTGCATTTTCACTCACACTCCTTTATTTATTCCCTCAATATTATGGTGAAATGATTGATATCAAGCTTGCAAAGTTCATGATATTTTGCTGTTAAGATTCTTAGTGTTTTGGTGGAGATAAATGCTAGGATTGACATATGAAGGGAAAGTGCTGAATCTTTACAAATTAGATTAACTCATAAGAAACTTCTGTGTATCCATATATCTACTTCTAAAATGAATGGAAGAAATTTAAAGACTGATGAAATAAAAATTCAAAATACATCAGTTTAGAAGTATTGTCTAAGGGCCTACATTTGAAAAAGCATATAAAAAGAACAAAAACAAACACCTTGCTTGCATGATGGGAAAATTTCCCCTTTTTCAGGAATGATGGAATATGAAGCATAGACACAAATTGGCAAATTGGCAATTATTTTTTAAATTAAAAATACTTAGAATCCATAACTTTGAGTACTGGCTCTTGGCTACATAATATCTCTAGGGCTTATTCTTGTCACTTGTTTTGTTTCTTTATGTTTCACAAGTGAAGTCATCTGGTATCTGTCTTCTTCTGACTTTGGTTTGCCATAATTTGGATTGCCATAATCCCTTCCATATTGTTAAAAATGGCAGTTACTGTTTTGTTTT
Source organism: Uropsilus gracilis (assembly GCA_004024945.1). Taxonomy (NCBI): domain Eukaryota; kingdom Metazoa; phylum Chordata; class Mammalia; order Eulipotyphla; family Talpidae; genus Uropsilus; species Uropsilus gracilis. The sequence goes on along the minus strand of PVHY01011272.1, from coordinate 39,405 downwards.
TAAAGCTGAGGGTTATTTTTATGTAGATGCACCGCTTTTTAATCCACTCATCTGATTGGCACCTTGCCTGCTATGAACATAGGGATGTATATGTCCATTTGATCTAGTGTTCTTTGGATAGATACTTAAGTGTTGAATTGCTGAATCATATGGTAGATCAATTTTTAATATTTTGAAAAATCTTCATACTGTTTTCCATAAGGACTAGACCAGTCTACATTCCTAAGAACAGAATAAGAAGAGTCATTTTTCTCCATGTTCTAGTCAACACTGTTGTTTCTGGTCTTTTTAATGTGTAGTATTCTCATAGGTTTAATATGGAATCTTACTGTGAGTTGTTATATTTCACAATGACAAGTGATCATGAGTATTTTTTTCAGGTTCTAATGGCCTTCTGTATGTTTTTGGAGAAATAACTATGTGGCTCTTTTACCCATTTTTTTTTTATTGAAGTCTTTATATTGTTGCATTGTCTGAGTTCCTTGAAGATCTCGGATTTTGTCAGATGTATAATATATAAATATTTTCTTCCATTTATTACATTTTAATGATATGTTCTTTTGCTATATAGAAGTTTATGCTTGATATGATCTCACTTGTTTATTTTTGCTTTGCTTCCCTTGCTGTAGGAGTTGAGCCTCCAAAGACAACTCTGAAGATAATATTGGTGGAGTTTTATGTATATGTTTTTAAATGTATTTTATAGTTTTTGGTATTATATTGAAGTATTTAATACATATTGAATTATTTTTTTGTGTATGGCACAAAAAATAGTCCAGCTTTATTTTTTACTTGTAGTTCTGTTTTCCCAACACCATTTAAGAAATTTCCCTTTCTTCATTATATACTCTTGACTTCTTTAACAACATTCATCCAATACTGAAGAGTTCCATACATAAAACAAAGAACTGGATCAAGTAGAAAGTTAGATGCATTTTATATACATTATTTATATTTATACTCACCTGGATATTGTGCTCACGAGTCAAGATGTAGAATATTGACAACACAGTCAAAGATTCCCTTACATTTTTTACTGTCAATACAGCTCATTCTCTACCTTCTTGCCACTGATGTAAGCATTATTTTGAGACTTGTTTCATTTCATTCTGGTTTGTGTACAGAAAACCATAAAGATTGTACACTTTTGTCTGTTTCTTTTTCCTATAGTATATTGTCTTTGAGACTTTCCAAAAAAAAGTATCAATATGCAATTGCTTTTAAAAATTCAATTATTACTGAAAAAATGAGCACAAGACTAAATATGTAGGCCAAAGGTATGTCTAATTTGGTAATCCTAGACTATTTGTACTTTGTATTCTAATAATTCTTTCATAATTATTTTCTATTTATTGTCTTTCATAATTTTCTGTTTATTATTTTCAAATATAACCATCGCAATACTACAAAGCGACAGGAAAAACAGTATGGCATTAGAATAAGAACAGATTCATAGGCCAGTAGAATAAAACTAAGAGCTTAGAAATAAACCAACAATTATATGGGTAGTTAATTTTCAGTGAAGGAACCATGAGTATATATTGGAGAAAGGAATCTCTTCAACAAACGGTGTTGGAAAGACTGGATGCTGTACATGTATGATGTGGTAACTACATTTAAATGTATACATATATTATTGTAAACCAATGTTACCTCAATTAGAAAAGGAAAATATTATAGCTATCAAAAATTATAAGACTAAAAATTTAGCAGATTACTTGTAGAAGTCTGAAGTCTGTGTGTCCCAATTTGGTATATATTGATTTAGAAAGAGGATTTATCAAATATCTAATATGTAGCTCAGCAGTTATTATTTTCACTTGGAAATGCAGACACTCAGAAGAGGAGAAATTTTTTTTAACACTTCACAACTTGTTTGAATCCTGGTGCTGATTCTAGAAGGCATTGCTAATGAATAGATTGTTGTTTTCTTTTTGGCTTATTGGACAAAATTTCAGATTATTTCATTAACAATGACAATAGTGCAAGTTCTTCAGAAACTGCATATGTGCCCAGCACTATATTTCAGAGAAACTTACAATGGGGACACTGCAAATAACTGGAACAATACCCATAATGTCAGGATAATGTTCTTCTTTTGTTACCGAGTGAACTGATAAAAAGGATATTGACATTAGCCTAGCTTTGATCCCAGGAGGGTTGTTGGGAAGTCTATGTAATGAAATTTAGGACAATAAAAGGACCCTGTCATGCCATTTGTAAAATTCTTTATAGCAGCCCTTGAAATTAAATGCATTCTTTATAGCTATGCTTATATTGTAGTTTTATTCAAGCACTTATTTGAGATCTTTGGGGAAGTATGTTCTTAGAGCCATAGAAAAGTTATAAAAATGAGGTGAAAGTGGAAATAAATAAATGGTGTCACTTAGACAATATTCCCCCAGTCTAGAATGCCCCAATAGAGATAATATAAACCAATAATTAATAATTTGTCAGTCGGATAAGAATGGTTCCTTTATTTATGTGTAGTCCAACTCTCCATCTCAAAAACAAAATTGGCATGGGCATACTCAAAAGCAGACCATTGAAAGAAACTACTTAAGTGTAAAATATATTTCAGTGGCTTTCAGTGTTGATTACCATGGTTTTATCACTTACTGGGAAATTCTAATACAGTATAAATCATAACAAACAGTTGGGCAGCTTTTATTACTTTAATCCCAAGTGGACATGTAACAGAATAAAAGTTCTGAATTTTCCTCTAGACTTAACTTGGCTCTCTTCTTAGGTAAATCTGTGGCTTTTTAGAGACAGCCCTGTACTATACCTTTCATTATTTCATGATTTCTAAGTTTTAGGTAATAACTAAATGAATATAGTCAATCTGCCAAACAATTCACCACACAAATCAACCAACATACAAACACAATTTGATACTAAACTCTTTTGCAATGAAGAATACAAAATATTTTCCTTCAGGGGTCTGAAAGAATGACAGATTTCTCATTTTTTATAAAGGCTTTCTTGAATAAGAATTAGTACAAAAGAAGAAATATGCAAAAAATTAGAGTAGTGAATATTAGCTTAAGATAGTAAAAGGCATTATATATTTTTTCTGACCAATGTATGCAGCTATAACAATCTCAGTATGACTAATTTAGAGATGACCTTTGCTGCTGTTGTCATGGGGGCTCTTTCACAAATATTTGCAATTCTTTTTCTTGAGATAAGTAGAACAGGTGATCTTCTGCCCTTTAAAGTTAGTTGTTATGAGACTTGCCTTGTTATGGTATGAGAACTGCCTTGCCAGTGAAAAGTAAGAACTATAGGTTATTTCTGGAGAAAAGTGTTTTTTTTTTTTTTTTTTTAGACTAGGTCTCATATTTACCCATGGAACAGCAGGCTCACGTTGCCCGGGGTACCACAGACTCAAGCAATCCCCAGCCTCCGCTTCCCAGGTAGCTGGGATTACAGGTGCACGCCACCACACCCAGCTATTTTTTTTTTTTTTTGGAACTAGGTCTCGCTACGTGCCCCTGGTGGGACTCAAACCATGATCACTGACCCCAGTCGTGGCTTCCTAGACAGCCACCTACAGGCATGAGCCACCATGCCCAGCCTGGAGAAAGTTTTAATAGTTGATGTATGACATGACTCTCCCTGAAATGGTCACTCCACATAATGACTACTGGATTAACCTGATTCCAAGTATAAGGATCACAAGAGACAGAGTCACAACTACACCAGAATCATGAGTAAGAAATAAACTTGGTGTTTAAAACCACTCAGATTTGGACGGTTATGTTATGGAGTGCTTTTCCACTGAGGGGGTCCCATTGTCTCCACTGTCTAGAGTAAGAATCAACAGAGACAGAAAACAACTGATAGCTTCTATGTTCTCAGATTGTAAAAGAGATCACATAAGGGAAAAAAAGGCAAGAGAGATAGGGAACGAGTAGATGAATGATACTCAAATAAGGAAAGAGAATGCAGAAACATTTAGAGAAGGGAGAAGCAAGATGATATATTTGATCATTTCTAATTCAAATAAAGGTTTTTTGGAGTATTTCTTTTCCTCACTTTAGCAGTATATTATCAATAAAAGAACTTGAAAGAATAAACATCTATTTTATGTAAATTTCCATCTTATTCTATTTCTGTACACATGCAGGGTGATTGGAGAGCAAAGAGTCTATAAAATTTCATGTTTAGCACTAAATGATTGATTGTGGTCTTAAATGCCTCTGTTGGAAGCTCAGAGACCACTGATTGTGACTGTTTGGCAAACGTAGCTAATGGAAATGTAAGTGAAGCATGCCAAGTTTGTTTGCATGATGACAACTACAACATGTGCTGAAAAGTAGGAAACTTAGATACTTGAACATTTTGTCTGAACATTACTAGTCAGTTGCATGGACTTAGTATTTGTTTTGCCTTTAAGACACTGCTAAGAAGAAAACACATTCTAATTCTAAATAACTCAATTTGTTAGCTACTAAAATTACCCATTCAATACCAACTGAAAAGATTGTACACATTAACTATGTTGCAAACAAACAAAAAAGAATCAAAACAAAAAGACAGATGCACTGAGACTCTTTCATTAGATTGTTAAGCTAATTCAATTCAAGAATCATTCAGTATTTGCCACATGCTCTGTTCAGGGACCATGATGTATTGCTCACATCATCCAACAAAGAAATACAGCAATAACAACAAGAAGACAACAACAGCAGCAGTGAACTCTCTCAGATTGCTTATCAATTGCTGAGACTTTTTCTAGGTGTTTTTCAAGATACTCTCTCATACTCTCCATCAAACTGTTAGGTAGGTATTATCATCCTGTTTTATAGATGAATTGGAACAAAGAGAAGTTAAGGAACTTGCCTAAGGCCTCATGGCTAACAGTAGAATAAGTAAAAATTAAATCCAGATAATGTAACATCAGGATTCATAACACTTCTCTGATATTCCTGAAATAAGGTACCAGATTATATAAAGTCAGACATAATGTCAAAGTTCCTTTCCAGGAAAGGTCATTGGTTGCCTCCTATTTTCAAAAAAAAAAATTTTATAGAAAAGGTAAAAAAAAAAAAAGATCACTCTCCATGGCTAAGCTTTTTTAGTTTTTCATATAATTCTGGAGTTTTTTCAAATGCAGGCTTCTTATAAAGTTGTAAGCGAAATATATAATGTATATATATATTATATATATACCCGAGTCCTCCACCATAGTCTGTTGTGCTCCCTATATCTATACCTATATATTGTTTTTCACTATTTTATCTGTCATGGGGTTTTCAATAATTATCTTTTTAATGTATGTCTAATGTTTCACAGAACTGACATATCAAAAATCATTACTATTTATTGCTATTGATCATTTAGCTAATTAGATGATTTCCTTTTGTAAATAGCACAGAAACAGATTTTCATTTAATATTTTATTAGAAAGGATATATTATCACAGATTTACTTTGATTTATGAATTTTATTGTCAAAGTATGTTCTAATTTATTCTGTCATCAGGATATAAATTACCAATGTTATCACAATTTTATCAGTATAATGAAAACAACTTTCATTATTTTAGCCTTTTTTTTACTTTAGAAGTTCTAAAATACCAAATGGTATTTTATTGTTTTCTCTGAAGTAGTAGATTATAAATTGATGCCCTGTGCTCTGATGTGCTAAACAGCGTGTAGCATCTTTATTTCCTATGGTGATCTGATATTTTAATATGCCACATAATACATTGGTACAGTGTCTTTTTCATCTTATATAGTGTCTGTTTGAAGTTAAAATTTTTATGGGGACTTATTTAGATCTTTCAACCTGATCAATCTCTTTGAATATTTAGTCTTTCAATTGTCCTTATAGTGGAAGGGCAGGAGGGATCTTTGACTCTTTGTCAGTTCCTTAGATACTACCAGTTTCTGATGAAAAGTGGTTGATTTGGTTCTTTCTGTATTGATGAAATTGATACCACAGATACCTTTTAAATTTGGGGAATGCTTATTTCATCTACTTTTTGTATGTGTGTGACATCTGACCTTATATTCACTTGTTATCCTGCCATTCTTTGCTAAATTATCATTATTTTAAATTGAAGTAACATTGGTTTACAATGATGTATATGATTTTGAGGAATAGGTTCTCCCCCTTCTGATGTTACCAAACCATATCCACCACCAGAATACCCGAGTCCTCCACCATAGTCTGTTGTGCTCCCTCCTCATTTCATTCTTGCCTCTGCCTCCCTCCTCTCCCCTGTTCCCTTCCATAGTCTCAGTTCTACTGTCAGTTGTCTAGGGTTTTGTTATTGGTTTGGTTATATCTGATGCTTTGTTTCTCTATATTTCACATACAAAGAGACACTGTTGGCATTTTCATATTTGTCTTTCTCCTTCCCACTTATTTTCCTTAGCATAATCACCTCTAAAACTATACATGTTGCTGAAAATAGTAAGAGTGCATCATTTTTTATATAACTAGTAGTATATTACATTGTGTATATGTACCATTTCTACCTAATCCACTGATCTATTTTGGGGTACTGAGCTTTTATCCATATCTTGGCCTTTGTTGATAGTGCTACAAAGAACATAGAACACATATCCCTTCAAATTCTCTCTCTCTATCTTTTTTTCAAGTATATACCTAGATGTATAATTGCTGGATTGAGTGGTAGGTCCATTTTTAATATTGTGAGAAAACATCATATTATTTTTCATACGGTCTGAATTCATCTATATTCCCACCAACAATGTATGAGGGTTCCCTTTTCTCCATGCCCGTACCAACAATTGCTGTTTCTGACCTTTTTGATAAGGGTCATCCTCCCAGATTTATTTTCTCCTTCTGGTTCAACTATAAAATATATGGTCCACATGAATAAGAATCTTGTATGGCTGTTCTCTAGAAGAGTTTACGACATATAGCAAGTGATAAATGTATATTGCGTGAATAAACAAAGCAATCATGTCGTCACAGTAATAATAACAAGATAAAATACACAGAAAAATAAGAATACTTATTTTTGTCTATTTCTTCACAACTCATCTGAAAAAAAAAAACAGAGAAAAGGAAGTAAAATGATTATTCTAATATCCTAGAGTCACATAGATGGGACCAGAACTCTATCTAATCTTAGTCTCTAAGATTCTGATCCCTTTATTTCATGTGTATATGATCTTTCTCACCTCGATAGCAAACACTGAATTTTTAATTTTCATCTCATTTGGGCATTGGATCCTAAATTTGTGCAGATAAAATTCCAAAGCACTGGGAAGTAAGTACGCTTGCAATGTTTCATAGCTAATTGGATGTCAGGTAGTGCAACTGCTGATCTGTCTCCACAGGCATCATCTGTGTGTCTCTCCCACTCTCCCTGCTATATTCAGAGGCCTGAACCAGAAGACTAACCAGCTAATTTTGATTCATTCAGTGTTGGTTCATACTCTGTTTCACCCAACCAATTATTTTACTTTTTTAATTAAAAGCAGGCTCAGCACCCTTTCTTCTCAGGATATAATAACATGAGAGGAAGCATTTTTTTTTTTTTTGTAATTTGATGGCATAAACACTATCTTCCATGAATGCCTTTGTGGTTGTCTGCCACCCACAGTTTCATCAGTCTCTAGAGCACATCCTGGGCATGCCCCAGGGTCTCACCCGCCAGTGGTCATGCTGACAAGTCATCTGAAGTTTATAATTTTTCTCTGCCTCTATCTTTTAATAAACATGTACTCAAGAAATTATCATTCTTTTAGGTTGACCTTGTGTATTTTCTTACAGGTCATTCAAAATGAAGCTGCCACCATTTTTCTAGTAGACAGAAAAATCTCTTCCCTGAGTTTTCTTTCTGGTTTACAATCTTCACTTGGTCACAATTTAATATTATACATTAATCATATTTATGACTTCACGGTGGAATGTTCATTAATAGTTGCTATCTGATTTATCATAATTGCTTTCTTAGGGTTTTTTTTTTTTGTCAAAAGATGTGTGTGTGTATGTGTGTGTATATATATATTTATATATATATATGTGTGTATAAATAATATATATATTATTTTTCCCCCCAACAAGGAAATTCCCATATTTTAAGGGTGCTGTGCTAACTCCTTTTTATTTCTCATGGTGGAAAAATAAAATTTTCTTGGAAGAACCATTTTAATGATGCTCTTTTAGATAATGAAAAAAGGTTATTTCTAGACCTTATAATTACATGTTGCTTTTCAATTGCTACAGAGATAGATTCTGTTCTTAAGGTGATGACTATGTTGGACTCTTCCTTGTGGTAGGTGATATCCTCTCATTTCCCAAATCAAGCCACTTTCAGACAGATCTCTAGTTTCAGCCCTCCTATTCTCTCCTTTCCCTTGCTGACTATTGCAATCAAGACATGTGGTTTCTGAATTCCACGGTAGATCCCTCATTCCCAGCAACTAAATAATTGCTATTCAAATCTGAGTCTGCAGCTGGCACTCCCACAAAGTCTCTGTACTGTTTAATCTCAGCTCAATTTGATAATAGCCTTGCTGACAAGGCAAATTCCTAGAAGTTGCAGTAGACAGAGTATGGCCCCATAATTCATCTTAAGGAAGAAGCTGCAAATTTGGGAAATCTCTGCCCAGGCTATGACAGTCATAGTAATTTCTGTGTGATTTTTAATAATGCTCATATTTCTTTGGGGGCCTTTTGTGTATTTTGGATTTGGTGGCTATTTCTCTTAATTTCATTGAATATAGTGTGTGTGTGTGTCTTTGTGTGCTCTTTTTATTTTCCCTTGTTGTTTTGTATGTGCTATAGAAAGAGAAGGAGAGAATTCTGATAAAGTTGGGGAACATGTCCATCCAAATTCACCACATTTTAGCGATCATACTTTCATTAGCAAGACAGAATTGACCTCTTATCAGTTCCTTTAGCAAACACAAAAACAGTAGTCTGCTGTGCTGGGGAAGAAATTTACTATTTGTCTTATCATTGAACAGGTGAATCTTATTTTCTTCAGTAGGACTGGGAAGAATATACTATTTAGGTTTGTTTTAAAGATTAAATAAAGCAATAATTTATGTGCATTGTAAAGCTTATAGAAGCTGTTTTTAAATTATTATTTTGTAGAAAGGGGCCCCTTTGACCCATAGAAAACAATGACTTGGCTTATGCTGACCCATGATCATGTGACTTAAAGAAGGCTGACATTTCACCCTAATGGTCCTACCGATACAGGGGTAGTGATGCAGTTGAAAACTGTATAGGCACCGAAATGCCCTGGTGGGTGGAGTCTGAGAGAAAGACATGTGAGAAGGAGCAACAAGCACCAAAGACAGCATAAAAAGGAAGAGCAAGAAAATAAGAGAAAAGGATGGTGGGCTAAGAGAATAAGTCCACTGGCCTGGCCAGAGGAAGCCCCCTAGAAGAGTGAGCTGGTGATAGTGAGGAGCCATGGTGGGAGAGTGGTTGGCAGAGAAGTAACTGGTGTGGAGTTGGATACCAGAATGGCAGACCAGGGGTCACTAGGGACTGCTTAAAGGGAGGCCTGGTAGGGAGCCACAGCAAGGGCAGAAGATTTGGAAAGCTGATTTGGGATCAGCATTTTGTTGAAGCAGTTTGAAAAGCCTCAGAGAAGTGGAGAAGTGCAGCACACTGGAGAAAGGAAGAGAAGACACTGGAGAACGACTGGACTTTGGGGAGTGTCTACCTCCCAGGTTTGGAGGGGTAAAAGGGCACCATCATGAACATGGGACTATCAAACTAAATGGTCATTCGGTAAGATAACCGGCCACTTGTGGTGTTGAGGACTTTTTGTTTTCCCTGTTGAATACCCCTGTTAAATAAAGCCCTGTTGTTAAACTGCAATTGTCTGGCAACTGCTATGTGCATGTGCTTTGGACCTGAGGGAACCTGATTGGTAGAAGCCACATTTTAAAAGTGGCCTTTTGGTTAGAGACTTCTGCCCATTTTTGACCCAATTTTACTACCTGAAATGTCAAATACTTGTGTCAAACATTCAACATCTACTTTACATTCATCAAAAACCTGCTACATATCAAATGCTCAGTCTTTCATCATCAGAGTTTTGTTAAGTGTGTCTTTTCTAACTGCAATTAGGGACTGCTCTTAAACAAGGGCAAAAACATTCTAACATGGCAGCAACAGCGAGATTTTCTAATTGTCTATTACCAATCAGTGTCAGCTATCATGGAACTTTCTGTTTGGTTTACTAGAAAACATTTGCCAATTAAAAGCATACATCGGTTAAATGTTTTGAAAAATAGTATAACAACATGAATAAATTATGAAAATATGCTATTATAACACAGGCGATACATTAAGATAGCAGATGCAAACTTGCTTTGTGAATTATGAGGTTATTCTCAAGTTACGTATGATTTCATTCTCAAGCTGTTCATTGCATCTTTTCTCCTATTTCATTTGAAGGCATGTTTTTCTAAATGGGGACCAGTTTTATACTCTAAAGTTAGAGACAGCTGAGTGAAAAGAGAGTTTAGATTTTAGTATAAAATATTGGGACTGGATTCCCTTGCCACTTTATATTTGTGATTTTGGAAAATTTCCATATTCTTTGGGGTCTGACTTTTTTAAAACCCAAAGGAATATGCTGGTATCTACTCCATAGGAGTTTAAAAATCATTAAATGAGATCATATATGTGAAAAAGCACAATTTCACCTAGAAAGAATTCAAAAATTAATAACTATTGTAATTATTACAATATCTATATTTATAGATATTATAATATCTGTGTTGATGTCTGTTGCTCATCATATGATAAACCTCATTAAACAATTAAATGCATATTAATACATGGATAATGAGAATTTTTTAAAGTATGTATTTGATCTGAGAGGATCTATAATAGAGAACTCTAGCCTAGATTAACCAAACCAAGTGTGGATTGAATGAATTGATATATATACACATAACCATTTTAAATGATAAAGTATATGACAAATACTGATTTTTATAGGTGTTAATAATCACATCCTTTAAACAAATCTTAATCACAAAAACACCAGGATTTTGTTGAAATAAATAAGCACTTTATTCTATAACAAAAATCATCAATCTACTTCAAGTACAATATTATATACCTTTAATATTTCTAGTCATTTGCAGCAAAAGCAAATTGTTCAAAAAATAAAAAAATTCTGACTTGATCATAGAGACTGAAACTATGAGTATATCTATATATTGAACAGTAAAGCTTAGTAATATTAAAATAGAAAAATCACTGAGCCTGTCTTTGTTTTAAATGAAACTTTCAGAGAACTGTAGTTCATATTTATTTTTCTGAAGTCACCAGCAACTGAATTTTCTTTAAGAAATCACAGCTAATGGCAAATCTATCTTGAATAAATGTAAATTATCCAGACCTAATACCTTATCAGAGATGGAGGGTGAGACTCAATCATTTCCATGATTTCAAATTGAAAAAAAATTATTTTTAGTGGTCTACCTACTTTGGGAGTTTTGAGATACTTCTTATGAAATTGCTTTTAGAAAATGTATTAAAGGGCACTGATATACTTTGATGCACTGATATACTTGATGTACTTTGATATAGCCACCATATCACATACTAGAACTAAATATCCATGTATGGTGTATGGTGTCTTGTTGAAAGGACCTTTGTAAAATATAGAACATGCATCAACTTGGACCGACAATGACTTAGGTGCTCTATCCTCTAATATTTAAAACTGCTCTGATTGTATGTAGCTTCCATTGTGGCATAGATTTATAACTATCAACTAATAGTCATCATTAGTGAGAATTTATCATTTTGAAAGGACCACATTTGTAATGTTCCCAAAGAAGAAAAAAATTCTTCATGATTTATATGTATATATGGTCATGATTTTATTCTCCAACCTTCAGGTGGTCATTACAATGCTAGTCAGTTACAAGGAACAGCAGAATCAGAGGAGAGGCTGGCCCAAGCTGTACTTCAGTGTCAGGGTGTGGGAGGAGTCTTATGGCAGATGAGCACCTACAAATATCAGGATTCTGGTTACAGGGTGCCCCAGGCAACAAAATGGGAGAGAGGACCACAGTCAGAGTATTTTTGTAGTCACAGCTAATACAGGGTATTTCTACTTTTGGCAACAGTTTCCTCTGGTAAGGTCAGATTTACAGAGAAGGAAGGTAAATGTGAATCTTGGAGTTTTCTTATAAGGGATCTATACTAATTAGTTGTGTTCCTTTAGGCAAGTAACTTTTAGTATTGAATGGGAGACAATGTAGTTCAAAGAATTTTGGAAAACAAAGTGCTACATAAGTTATTACTAGTAGAATTTAATTTATTTTTAGTAGATTTTATATGTCAAAGATACACTTATATACCTAACTTTTTCTAGACTAACATAGTATTGAGAACACCCATCCTGAGGTAAATGAAGGGGGATTCACCATTTTCTTTGTGTAACCCTAGACTTCTTTTCAGGAACAGTTTATGAAGATGTTACCAGAGGGGTTTTGTGTCGGTTCAAAAACTGTTTTAACAGAAATTTTCTAAGGGAATAGTTTGCAGTACTGGAAAAATAACTACAAATTCTCCTTTAAAAATTATTACTCACTCTAGCAAAAGATGAGGACAGAGCACTGTGAATATGGAAAAGAAAAACGTTTACATCTTTTCTGAACCTACAAAGATGCATCTGTAAAGCTGCATCTAGTTCCATAGCTAATGCTAGTCCAATTACATGCCCACCTTTCCACCTTCCTAGGGAAAAGCAGATTATTAATTTCATGGAAGCAATTATATTATTGGTGTAAAACGTGATAGATAAAATAGAGACTAATAAAAGTATTACCAAAAATTACTATCACCATCTCCCATTCTGTACCAGAGAGACAACTACATTTCTCAGATATGCAATGCAATTCTGTTATTACATCTTTCTAGGTTTTCTTAGCAGATCACTCACATGAGGAAAACCAATCTATTTACCAAATCTACCAATTACACATGCTATTCTTACCCAGAAACACCTTTAGAAACACACGTAGGAATGGTGTTCAGTCAAGTTACTGTGGTCCAATCAAGTTGATACATAAAATTATAATACCTTTAATTATAATATAATTAAATTATATTGTAATTAAATTATAATATAATTATAATACCTTTAATCTGAAGCTTAAATAAATAAAATATTTAGGTTAATAATAAAATGACTATGTAAAATGTTTAGCCTAAGGAAGAGAACAGTGGGATATACAAAATTATTGTTGCTAATAGGAGAGATTTTTCCTTTCATACCAATTGATAGTGTCCAATATACTCTGCTCAAACATAACTAATTGCTTCTATGAAATTAACACTCTCATTTCCCTAGGAAGGTAGAAAGGTGGGCATGTGAAATGGGGTACACAGTCATGAGAAGTTGACTAAGATGGAAGGTGTGAAGGATGGAGATTGGGGCCCAACAAAATTGCTGCCATAACAATGGGGAGTCAATTACTGTTCAACTGCAAATTGATAGTTCAGAATTTGAATTATGTATATGATTTTATTTCAAATTCTGTTTCATCCACATTGAAAACAAAAGCATATCAAAAACAGACGAGATGTATTAAATTTCCAAATACCGTAGGATCCTCACCATTTTTCCCCCAAAGTAGGAAAAGTTATATCTATCAATGAAATATGAGAGAAAATATAGTAGAAGTTTGGTGACAAATGTGAGTATTGCTCTTGCAGTGGTTACACATGCTGATTATAGCCAAAAAGAAAATGGTGAAACCGATAGAAGCTCTTTAATGGGGGACCTGGAAAACTTTGTAAACTAAGAAAACTCTCTTGGCTTGCTTCTTTGGGTTTTATCCCTTCTTTTCTGTCAGCCTAGAATGTGTCCCAAAATGCCTAACGGTGGGAATTTGTAACTTCCATAGGGGAATAAGTTGGGGTAACTCAATGTCTATTTACTTTCTGAATTTCTTAAGTGAGGAAAAACTAAACAAAGCAAATTAAGTCTTCTAGTGAACTGAAACTCTTGTTGGAAGTTTCCTTGTTGTTTGCAGATTTTTTTTAACCTAGTAACAGCTAAACTCAATTTAGTGTATATATTACTACTTTGACTATATGTGTGTGTGTATAGATATATACATAATTTTTTTTTTTTTTTTTTTTTTTTTGCTTTAAACTTTTTTGGACAGGGAACATCACATGTTTACTACAAGTTTTAGGACCCAGAGGTTTTTTGTTTGTTTTTTGTTTTTAACACCTATCAAACCATGAATTCATGGGATTTGGCTTCCTTCAGCCCAAGCTTCATTTCACTGGTTCTCATGAAGTGCATTTTTCTCAGTGGAGCAGGCTGGCGCTTCAGTTCAAACTAAGTACCTTTCTCTTCCATTTTTTTCTTCTCATCATTTCTTTTAACATGTTTCCAGAAGCTATAGTAGATCTTAGAGTGTTTAATGTGCTTAGTTGGAACATTAATTCTCTTTCTAAAAATCTTGTCCACCTTTTCAGAACAGCGCCAACTGCATGCTGGGTAACACTACAATGCTCGCGGATTGACATGGTGATATTAGTAGGCATTCCTTTTTGTACAGTGCCCATCCCTTTGATGTGTTCAATATAACCATTTTTGTGGAGCTTTTGTGCATGATTAAAGGAATCAGCTAGTAAAACTTGTTTGCCATGAGCTATATACTCTCAGAAGAAAAGTAGTAAGTGAATTTTAAAATGGCCACATTTCAGGAAAGGTTAACTGAACTTGTTCTCCTACCTTGATGGGTTCAGCCTTGCTACTAACCCTTTCATCTAGGTTTATGAGTTAAGAGTTTGAGCCTCTGAATAGTAATGAGTGGGGCATCAATATGCTGCCTTATTCAAAATATTTCATAAATAAGTTAAAGATTTTTTTTCGTTCAAGTTTGGTGCAGCATAAAGCTAGCTTGGTAAAACAAATGTGAGAGCATTCCTTTTTTTTTTTTTTCTGTTGTGAACTCCGTCCATAAAATGGGTATAATGAGGAAACTTGCATTTCCTTTGAGCGAATTCATTGAGAGTATTGCGTTTTCCTTGGAGCGAATTCATTGAGAAGTTTTTACATCTTTCAATGTTTGTTTTTCCCTCTGTTTAGTTTTCAACTTCTAGTTGAGACAATTTAGATACTTTATATTTTAATAATAATTATATGTATCTTTCTGAAACTTTTAATTTGCATGATTCAGCATTATTTGTAAAAAATAAAAAGCATACACAATTTATATAAATCTCATGTACTCTTTATCATTTTTGTATTTGATTTTTATGGTTGTAAAAACTAGGGTTTTATAAAATTAAATGTTAGAAATTTCATTTGACTTTTAGAGGCTGTGACCAGTGATTACTGTGGCTTAAATCAGGTTTATAAGAGCCTAACATAAAGCAAGTTCAGATATAGGTAATCCAAGGTTAACAAAGCAGATTCACTTACATCAGGGCCTCTACCTTCCTCAAGATTTCTCTTCTTTTAGAGCTAGCACATAATTTTCAAAAAAAGCTTGTCTCATAGCCAAATGGTTTCTGGAAATTCTGTCATCACAACTGAGTTGAATGAGAAAGCAAAAGAAAACAGAGAAGTAGAAAATGGAAGTCCTATTTGATACACTCTGTTTCTTTCCCTGTATATATGGTCATTCTTATCTGTGAAACAACTAAGGAATATAGTTTCTCTGTTGGATATATGTAGATGTCCATTTGGCTCAACCTCCATCAGTGAAGAAGGGGACAACGCTGAGGGACAAGGTATTTCTTGTTGTGTCTCACTACATATGCACACATTTTGTGTTTGTATTTGTGTTTGTCACAAAATCCAAGTTTATGAAAAAATGGCTAGAAAAAAATAATTTGTCCCTGGTCCTTCAGTTTTAAAAAATAAAACTAAAGTTGCCCAAGAGTAGGTCACAATATCCTGTTTTGCTAAATACTGTTAACACTTGAGTGGCATAAATACTGTTAACACTTTGAGTGGCATACAATTTGAGTGGCAACTACACTTTGGAAACTGAAATGATGTTAACCTTTTTTTTTTCCAATTTTGTTCTTTAGAGAACATTAAGGAACTGATATTTTCTCATTGTAGATGGCCATATCGTTATTTTAAAAAAATCCAGTATGTATTCTTACAAATGTTGATTTACTTATTCTTTTAATTGTCAAATTTTTTTTAAGCATCTCATATCAGGAAATAAGACATGATTATTTTACATGCTTGAAATAAAATCATAATGTATATACATAAATATGAAATTCAGTATATTTTCACATACACCAAACATTAGCCTACATTAGGTAAATTCTTGTTGGAATTGAGCCATGTTCTAAATATGTCTTCCTTAAATATGATTTCTTATTTAAAGCATTGTACCAAAACATTTCATTCTCAATAAGACAGTGGAAGTTGAAGAGTATCTCTTTATGGTACTTTTTATTAAGTGAATGAGTTTGCTATGTTTTTAAGTTATCTACTTAAACAATTGCTTGGTATAGTCCTATTGAAACCTCTTTCTATATGGTGGCTTCTCAAGAGTATTATAAAGCAATTATTTTTTAATCTTATAACTTAAGTTTGTTGATAGACTGAATCTCTGATATTAACTTTATATAATACTCTATGACAGTACTCTTCCTCCCACATACATATTCACTTACATAGGTTTATTATTTTTGTCACTATTTAATAGTTGCATATTCTTGGGAAAACTCTGTGACACTGTCTAAAGTAAATTTAATGTTAGTAACTAGCTTTTTGGCTTTTCTGTTTTGGGAATAAGATTGTCAGAGGCTGCCAGCTGAGACTGGACTGGACTCATGCTGTGAAATGAAGACTACTTCATTTCACTATCTTATCTGGCTTCAGAACACTGAAGAGAGTACCGGCGTGATGGACATCCAGAGAGCAGAGAGCAGCTTCTCCATTCCTCCAACGTTTACCTTAAGAAACTATTCCTTGGGAGTTACCAACAAATTTATGGGTGAATCCTCTGCCCGCCATTATCTCACGGGAACTAATGTTTTACCCAATTTTATTGTACCCTAGCTATTAGTCTTCCCTAGTTAATTCATTGTAAAACATTCTCTTGGCCACCTTTTTACTCCTTTCCTAAACTCTATAAAAGGCCTACTATATAAAAGTTGCTACCAGCCATGCTTCTGATAGCCCACAGCCTCCAGACTGTGTCAATCTCTTGTTCGTCCTTTCTTGCAACTCTGTGCCTGGCTCTTTACATTACATACATCTTCAGAAGACAGTCTGGTTTGCAGATAAGCATGGAAAAGAAATATTTTTGCCATCATGCCAAATATTGACATGATGATGGTTATCACAAATATTGATCTACTCAATAACCAATAACAATATACAGAATACAAAGTTGGATTTAAATTTTCTCTTCATCCTCCACTAATAGATAATATAATATAAGCAAGTCACTTAAATTTTCTGTTTATCTTTCTCATCTGTGAAGTGGAACTATTAGGGTGTACAGCACAGTTGAGTGTTTTCTGAAAGTGATGAATATGTTCTATAATGGCACATGTTATATAATGACTATATAGCCTATAATGATATCAACTGCAGGGGAACTGAATTTTATATTTAATTTCAATAAATTTAAATAGTTCCATTTGTCTGGTGGCTATTGTGTCAGTGCAGATCTGTAATATTCTAAGATTTTAAATTACCTTCATTTATCAATAAAACAATAATGTAACTGGAAAAAATGGTTTGAGGGCCAATGATACTCATTTATTTCTAGAAACTTTCTTGCTTTCAGGGAACATGTAAGGTGCTGATTTTTATTACACTTAGATAGCTTACTTCTTTTAACTTGCACACATCAATTTATTTTCCCTTCTATTTGCATATTTTAATGATGAACATTTACTTTCCTAATAAAGTCTGAGTTTGTAATTTTAATTTACATATTTAAGATTTCTTAATATTTGGTAACCACAATGAAGTTATCTCACAAAACCCAAAGAAAGGATAAATGCATGTCAATAGTAGAAAATAAGGCTAGAATAGTGTTTTTTCAACTCTGATTGAAACCTGGAGGGGACATAAAAACCAGTTTGAACCCCTCCCTCAAAGATTCTGATTTAGTTGGTCTAGGGTGAGGACATGCACTGATGGTTCAAATAGGGTCAAAAACAGTAGTTAAAACCTTTGGGGAAGAATAATATGTCATTAATTCTCACAGCATCCCAGGAATTAGAGCCATGTGTTGTTATTCTCATTTCAGGGTCATGTTTATGAGATCTCAATATTCACAGAATTCCCTTAAGAGCTTATAAAAGTCTTCCTTTTGACAGGCATGTCAGTGATTCTGATACAGAAAAGGCTTGGATTACATGTTGAGAATCACTGCTTTAGAGAAAGGAGTTTATGCCAATCATTAAACTAGGGATGAAATATGATTAAGTAAAAGAGAGAAAGAAATCTGACTACTGAAATGCTCTATAAATGTGAAATATTTTGTAATTGTTAGATGCATACCTTTTCAAATTTGTTAGATATGGATAAGTGGATTGGAATTGAATGCAGTGTTATGAGATGGCAATAATATAAATGGTAGTAACAGAAAGATCTCTTAAATATATGTGGCATAGAGGGTTCATATAATGGGCCTCAACTTTAGTAATGATGGATGGTGACATTATCCCTTTTCCAACTGTGACTGTAGAAATTTGTATGGAAATGGAAAGCTTTAGCTTATAGTACATAGTGATACAATTTTTGGCTGTTGGTTGTCTCCTAAAAGGGTATCATTTACTACCTCTGTAAATTTAAAATGGTCTAGTTTTGGCATCTCATTTTTGAAGATATAGAAGTCTTATTGCATCTGAATGTACAATCATTGCGTATTGGGTGTTGTATTTTATTAATCTAAGCAACTCAGTTGGTATAACAAATAATAATGCTAATTTATTAATTCACAATGAGAAATTATTGCGACATAGTACAAACCGCACAGGTCCATTGGTTAATGGATGCCATTCTTATAGATAGTCATCCATGAGGAGCAAAAATGGAACTTAATGTTATTTACCAATAATAAAGTATGACTAGGAAGTCTAGATTAGTTAAAATGTCATACTCTCAAATTAAAAAGATATGGAAGCATCCATATCTCGACCATTGTATAATGCTCCAGGATACAGGCAGTCCAATAACAAGGACTCCTCACACACGAGCAGGTTAGAAGGGAAGGGGTATTTATGAAATCTTACAAACACTAAAAGGTATTTATCTAATTACATATGCTCATTCATTTTCAAAGTTTCTTAACAAAGGGTTATCAAGAGAAAACAATTGGCAGATTTTCCCCCCTTCCTGAGAGAAAAAAGAAAAAAATTTCTTCCTATTTTAAAAATGTATTTATTTTATTATCACAACATGCTCAGTAATGTTATATAACAAGCTGATTTAGAACCACATTCAATAGTTACTTATCCTAACATTTATTTCCACATAATAGAATAATATAAAGCATTTATGTGGATACTATATAAAATATGGTGTTATGAAAGGCAAAGTCAATTAAGTCAGAATTTACTTCTAATTTCTACTTAGCCTCTGAGATACCTAATAACGACATAAATTTTTAAAAGTATTTTACAATGACAGCAAAATCTGGTATCATCTAATTTTAATAGGCTGGTCTGGTCTGGGCTGGTGTACAATTTTATACTATTTTTGTTTGCCCTCTGGTGATGCTGATTTTTGTTTTCTTATTTTTTCCTGCCCTGTTTAAACTTAAGTGTGTAGTCATATTGTTTACTTTATTGTTTTTCACCATATCACTTTGCATTTCTTTAATGGTTGTTCTAGGAGTTACAATATATATCCTTAAAATCTCACAATGTACAGAGTAATATTATACCACTTCATATTTAGTACAGAAATTGTGCTTTGGTGTTTCTAACCACCTCCCACCCTGTATGTAACTGTTATGTTAGAGTTACATAAGTTATATAGGCCACAAAATAATATATTTTTAAAACTGTCATGTGTTTTAATTAAATTAAAAAGAAAAAGTCTTTCAAATCTATATCTATATATCTCATATCTACATCACTTATTAGTGTTCTTGAGATTTTCTTGAAGATCTAAGTGTATGTGTATTGTAAGTGTACTGTACTGTGTAAGTGTACTGATTTTTTCACTCAGTCTTTCTTGTGTAGGTATCCTGATAAAAATACTAGTTATTTTTGAATCTGAAAAATATGTCTATTTTCTTCACCTATAAAGTTGTTTTTGTAGGGAATGAAATCTAGTTTGAGATGATAAAAGTTACACAGGAAAGTTTATACATATATTTGATGAGATTCAAATTTATTT
This sequence comes from Uropsilus gracilis, assembly GCA_004024945.1. Lineage (NCBI taxonomy): Eukaryota > Metazoa > Chordata > Mammalia > Eulipotyphla > Talpidae > Uropsilus > Uropsilus gracilis. Next base: position 19,079 of record PVHY01011272.1, on the reverse strand, counting down.
TCTCTAAGAGGAAAGGAAATGGAATATCAGGCAGTTACCTAATTTTAGTTATCTAGTTAGCTTTGATAAAGAAGCATCTTAACACAAAAACATTTACTAATCAACTGACTCTTAGACAAATAGTCCTTAAAAAAACACTTTTTAATACTAGCATCAACTGATATCATTAGTTGTTTCTCTATGATTCAAAGTGCAAAGTCAAATCACAAATACTACAAGTAGTAAGTAAACAAAAAAGGAACTTGTTTCATCATGAACAAAATCATTATCAAAAGAGGATCTCAGTAACTTGGATAGGACAAGAGAAAATTGATAAGCATAATTTCAGAATTGTGTTTTAGTAAATAAGCTGAATATCAAAGAAATACTTTTAGGGAATTTAATGAGGTTTTCTAAAACTTATCAAAACGTCTTACAGTACTTCTAATATTTGTGTTGTGAAAGCAAAACTTACATGAGTGTGATATATCACCATTTTGTAAAAAAAATAACATTCAAAATAGACACCTTGATTGTTTTAAGAATTTTAAATACAACATAAGTTTTGTTCACACTGTGTTGTTCTTCAAAGTAAGATCTCATCATTTTCATCACACAGCAGAGGCATTTGAAACATCGTAAATAACATGTTCTAGTTTCTTCCCTAGTAATTATTGTCCCAAGCTCTTGCTCTGACAAAAAAGAACATTGTAGAATTTAGGGATAAGGGAAATATTATTTTTCAATGGTTATAATTTATATTTAAAAAATTATCCTATTACCTTAAAACTTTAACTACTAGTATTTAAGTTCTACAATATAATTTATAGCAATATATTTAAAGCAGAAGTCACAGAACTATAGGGAGAAAGTATATCTATATTTTAGATGTCCTAGTTGTATTTTTTCTTCTAATAAATGTATTAGTACAGGAGCAGACATGCACACAAACATATAAATACACACAAATTTAGGTACCCTCCATCCTGGGGCTCTATACATAATTTGCATATAAAATGACAGGGTCACAAGAGATTCAGATGATGGTTCATAGGTGACAAAGAAGTTGGAAAACCTCCGGGTAGATAACTATATATATATATATACACTATATATATATATATATATATATATATATATATATACACTATATATATATAACTATATATATAACTAGTTATATATATATAACTAAACTATATATATATATAACTATATATATATATACACACACACACTGGGTTTTTTCCTTTGTTTTGTTAAGTTGTGTGAGTTCTTTGTGTATCTTTGTTATCAGACCCTTATCACTTGTATGGAAGGCAAAAATTTTGGTTTCTTTTTGTTTTCTCTGTTGTCTCTTTTGCTATACAGAAGCTTTTTAGTTTGATGTAGTTCAGCTGTTTATGTTTTTCTTCATTTTTTACTGGCTATAGATGTCTCCAGAAATGGATTTCTAAGTTGTAACTCATGAAGGGTTTTGCCCAAGTTTTCCTCTATGTATATTATGGTTTCTGGTCTTACAACCAAGTCTTTTATCCATTTTGAGTGTTGGTTTTTATACCAGGTGTTAAGGAAATTTCTTGGTTCATTTTTTTGCATGTCTTGGCCCAGTTTTCCCAGCACCATTTATTGAAAAGGCTGTTCTTGTTCCAATGTAAGTTTTTCACTCCTTTGTCAAAAATTAGTTGACTATATATGCGTGGTTTTATTTCAGGGCACTCAATTCTGTTCTGTTGGTCCCATTGTCTATTTTTTGTACCAGTAACAAACTGTTTTAATTACTATGGCTTTGTAGAATAATTTGAAATCTGGGATAGTAATACCTCCATTTTCTGTCTTTTTTGGTCAGGAGACTTTGATATTTGAGGTCTTTTGTTATTCAATATGAATTTTGGTAATTTTTATTCTATTTCTTTAAAGAATGTCATTGTGATTTTTATAGGGATTGCATTGAATCTGTAGATTGCTTTTGTGTTAGGATGGCCATTTGATAATGTTGATTCTTACAATGCATGAGTAGAGAATGTCTTTCCATCTCCTTATGTTTTCATCTATCTCTCCCAGCAGTGTTTTAAAGTTTTCTTTGTATAGTTCTTTCACATGTTTTGTTAGGTTTATTTCCAGGTATTTGATTTCTTTTGGTGTGATGGCAAATGGGATTTTGTTTTGATTTCTTCTTCTATTTGACTTTTTGCATATAGGAAAGCTACTGACTTCTGTGTGTTGATTTTATAATTTGCTACCTTACTGAACTGGCTTATTGTTTCAAGCAGGTTTTCTGTAGATTTTTTGGTGTTATCTATATAGAGACTCATATCTGCATATGATGGCAGCTTCAGTTCCTTTTTTCCCATTTGTATCCTTTTTGTGTCTTTCTCTTGCCTTATTGCCCTAGTTAGAACTTCCAGTAAAATGTTAAAAAGTAGTGGGGAGAGTGGGCATCCTTGCCAGGTTCCAGATCTTAATTGGGATGATTTTAGTTTTTCCCCATTTAGAATGATGTTTGCTGTTGGTATGTCATAGATGGCTTTTAATATGTTGAGGTATGTTCCTATAATCCCCAATTTTTCAAGGGCTTTTAACATGAATGGGTGCTGGACTTTGTCAAATGCTTTCTCTGCATCTATTGATATGATAATAGGGTTTTTGTTTTTCTCTTTGTTGATGTGGTGTATTATGTTAATTGATTTCCAGATGTTGAACCATCCTTGTGCCTCTGGGATAATTGCCACTTCATCATGGTGAATATTGTATTTTATGCATCATTGGATTTGATTCAATTTGCCTGGATTTTGTTTAAAATTTTTGTGGTCAGAAGAACTAAGAAGACACTTCTCCAAAGAGGAAATCAGATGGCCAACAGGCACATGAAAAAATGGTCAATGTCACTAGCAATCAAGGAAATGCAAATCAAAACCACAATGAGATACTACCTTAAACCAGTGAGAATAGCCCACATTCAAAAAACAGGTAACCACAAGTGCTGGCATGGATGTGGAGAGAAAGGAACACTCTTATGCTGCTGGTAGGACTGTAAACTGGCCCAATCACTATGAAAAGCTGTGTGGAGCACCCTCAAACTAATGAAAATGGAACTATCATTTGACCCAGCAATTGCTCTTCTGGGAATCTAACCAAAGGAGACTTCAATATGGGTACAAAGGGATACCTGTGTTTGGATGTTTATTGCAGCACTATTTATAATTACAAGGACACGGAAACAACCCAAATGTCCAAGATAGATGACTGGATGAAAAAGATGTGCATACATACACACACACACAATGGAATATTACGCATCAATTAAAAACAACATATTTGATGACTTTATGATAAAATGGGTGTATCTAGAAGAAATTATATTAGTAGAAACAAGTCAGAAAGAAATAGAAACCAAATGGTTTGACTAATAAATGGGGCATAGGAAAAATAAACAAAAGCCATGAGGAAAAGTCAAAACAAGCTAACAACCAAACTGAAGTATACAACTTGCGGCAGATGGGGCAGAAAGGTGGGAATGATCAGGGAGGGAAGGTGGTGGGTGAAGCCTGGGGATTACAAACAAGTGAAATTTATATATAAATAAATTATTCTTAAAAATAAAAATACAACTATTAACTTAAAAAATAAAAAAAATGTATTTATGTGTGTGTGCAATCAAATTTTGAAAAATTAATTAAGAAAATGACAGGGTGGAAGATCAATTCTGCTTGAAGAAGAAGGGTTAAAGAGGGCTGTTCTCCAACACTGAAAAACTAGAGACGGTGAATTTTCTCTCCTGGCATTTGGCAGCTTCTGAAGTCTAAGAACCAGTCTACTTGAGTTTTGTTTACTTCAGGTAAAATGAAGTAACTGGTGCTGTATCTCATTTTTCTTCCTTTCCTGCAAGTTAAGCCTTATTGGGACTTCTAAGTATCTGCTAATCTGAAAAGGCAATATAAAGGTGAGTATCCTTAGAATAACATTGTCTTTCACTCAACTAAGAAGTTATTCAATCAGTGAGGAAAATTCATTGAAGTGACCTCTCTGAACTCTAGGAGGGAGTGAAACAATGCCTAAAAAAATGTTAAAAATCTAGAAAGAATTATGAAAGATAAACTTAAAATTATTCAGAAAAAGGTTTAGAATTCAAAAATCCTATCAATTAAAATAGATGTTTATTTAAAATAATGCATCTGCAGCCCTAATAATTTCTATATTGTACATTTGAGGTTTAACCTACATCATAAAAATATGTTGAGGACAGCTGCATCCACAGATTTCAACTACATGATTAATCCTTAACTCATTCTTCTCTCTTTTTTCATTCTAAGAACCCATTTCACATGGTTCAAGGTCAAATTTACCCTCTTCTGATTTTGTCCACTGCTCTTTAGGCAAGATCTGCTGCCTATGTCAAGTTTTAATGTGCAAACTCCTGTCCTTAAAATTAGTTTTAAAATAACAACACTAATATTTTTATTCATATATTCTGCTAGTTATTCAGCATTGCCAGTTAGAAAATTGATAACATGAAAAAATTGTTAATCAAATGAACAAAAAATATGTTCAAAGAGCAAGTGACCTTTAAATTTTTTCCTGGGAATCAATCACTATTCCTGTAAAAAAATATGCAGCAACATTTGAAAAGACAGCAAAATAATTCTATTGTTTTTAAGAGAGCTAAGAGCTGGCAATCTTTCTTCTGAAAATTTTCCCATGGTTATTCTTTTATAGCTTTCTCCATATTATCAGATTTACACAATTTGCAGTAAGAAAAGATATAATAGGTCAAATATATAACTTATCTAAGAAGTTGACATATTTTAAATGATTTTTTTTTAAATAATGGGGCTATTATAAGTGGCCTGCTTTATTTTGGGCCTCTTAATTCACACTAAAACTTACTCTGGGATGGAAAAATATCTATTGGAATTTTTCATAATTAGCTTTCATTCTAAGTCGTATTTATGACTGAAATATCAACTACTTACCCTATATTGTACCTATGTCCAACATTTAGTATTAAAGGCCAAAATTTGTACCCTGCACCATTATGTATAAGTCTGCTATGATACATTTACCCAGCCCCAATGCTCTTTTCGAAGTTGTTACTAATCAGCCTACATCTTTCACAGCCCAGTCACAGCTGTCTCTTGGCTGTGTTGCATTTCTCCCAGTGTGCACAATTTCACCAGGCAGCCATGAGGGGGGAAAATGTCAAGGCCTCCTTCGAAAAAATGTATGTTAAAATAAATTATCTTTAAAGTAAAAGTGACCTGATTTGGTGCTTAAAATTTTCATAAACTAGAAATTTTGCTCTCTCCTTATATTTCAGTCTAAGGTAATACTGGAAGCAGGCACAGAATCATAAAAAGAATTAGTACCTTATTTTTTCCCTATGAATTGATTTTTCAATTGTGCTACATTAGGATTCTATCAGATTCTTCCATGGTAGAGTAGCCACTACCATATCACTCATAGCCCGTAATATTAACATAGTCCTTTGTGCTTCTGTCCTCTTGGTTCTTACCTTTTCTCCTCCCCTCTCCCCCTTGCATTCTTCAGTTCTTGGGTCATTTTTCAAAAGTTTACTTTTATGATTATCTGTGGTTCTTGATTTGGTTTCTCTGTAATCCACTTACCAATGACACCCTTCAGCATTTATCTTTCTCCTGATTATTTCCCTTAGCATTAGTCTCCTCCAACTCCATCCATGTTGTTGCAAATAGCACTTGAGTTTATCTTTTATGATACTCCTGGAGGCAGGGACAGAATCACAAAAGGAAATCTGTACCTCATTCTTAAATTTATTAAACAGTCCTCTGATGTCTGCTTAGAAATTTAATATGCACCTTCTCCCTAGGAATGCTTCTACAATAATGTCAGTTTCTTTATCTGCTTGTAAAACTATCACAACTCCTACTATTCAAAGGGAAGTCAGTTAAATAGGAAGAGATGATGAATAGTAGACAACATGAAAAGATATCTCTTCTTAGTCTTACATAAACCTTTTAGAAAGGATGCTAATAAGTTTTCACATAAAAATGTCTGAACAATCATTTAGTTTGAATATCAAGGAACTTTAAAACTGATCTAGAGTAGGTAAAATTAAGTAAGTGATTCTTATTTCTCATTAAGGACTTAAAATCATTATGGAATTAATTTATTTTGTATTAAGAGTAACTTAGAAAATACTAGTAGATATGAAATATGTGGTAGTCAGTTAAATTTACATGTTAATATCAAAGAAATATATTGTTTTTACAGATAGTAGATACTTCATATTTTAAAATTAAGTTTTGTCAACTCTCAGTAGATATATAGTTTTTTGGCCCTTAAATCATTAAATCAATGTTTTTTAATGAAAGTTGACTACTTCATATATATATATGGACATAATACTTATTTATCCATTTATTTATTCATTTACTTATCTACTTAATTCTGATAATTGGAGATGCAGTAGTAAACATGTTAATACTTTGTGGGGGCACTACTTCATTCTATAGCCTTATCTATAGTATTCGTTTCTACATCAAGGAAAGATTTTTCACTTATCCAGCAAACTTTTATCTTAATGTTTTCTAAGTTAATAAGATGAAGGATCATTTATTTTCAAGTATACTAAAAAGTCAAGACCAAAATCAAACCCAACATCAAATAAATAAAAGAATAGAATAAGAAGTCTCTCCACATAAATTATTAGGAAAGAAGGTAGCCTACTTAATAAACTTGTTTCCATGTTATTATTTTAAACAAGAATTACCATATATAAATATGTATGTTTAATTTAGAAGCAATTTTAGTAATATATCAAATGTTATGTTTTAATAATATATTAAATATACATTTATTAAAAGCTGTGCTTAAAATGAATAATTATTAAATAATTTTCCATGTTTCAGAGGTTTACAATGAGATTATAAAATAAACAGTCAATACCCAGCTGTGATTTACACAAGAAGCAGCATCAAACGAATACTTTCTAAAAGTACTAATTTGGAAAAGTAAGAGTCTATGTATAAATATGTAACTGCTATTTCCTGTGATATAAAAACAAATATGAATATCTAGAGTTAATGTTTTCAGAACAGATTTGTATTCAACATTATTTCTGATCAAAATATTGAGGAATATATAAGAAAAAATATATTTTCTTAAATATGGTTTTCCAATATTTTCTTTTAACAAAGCAAGTGCTATGCTAATTTACTTTCATTGAATTAGTTCTGGAATATTTAATATAACCAGGTGAAAAAGAAGTTATTCATAGTTTCTGGAGTGCTGATGAGTTTATATTAAAAAAGAAAACAAAAGAGCAAATACAGGAGGGTAAAATATATCATTCAGCAAACATTAGGCAAAAATAAATTCCTTGTTTGCCAATTGACCTTCAGAGATTTTCAATGTCAGTTCTGGGCAGCATTTGTAATGCTTTGTAAAGGGAATGTTGGTAAGTTGAGTGGGTGAATCAATAACTCAGGGTGAACCTATACACATCTGTAGAGCTAAAAAGACCCAAGCAGTCTATTCTTGTATTCTTAGCTAGAATTCACACTGGGTTAAAATAGGGATGACCACAGAAACACCAATCTCTACAACTATTAAGACATTTGAACAAATGTTTTCTCTACTTCTACACAACTGCAAAAACCATAGATGTAGTTCTCAATAACCTCAGAAAACACATGTTATTAGAGAACAGAGTTTGACTTCACTAAGATAGAAAGGAATTGACTTCTAACCAGATTGAACTGAATGATTCATGTATTTGCCAGTATTGGCTCTCTGTAGATTCCTTTGAACTTACAGAGAAAGTACATCAGCATGAAAAATCTGATTTAACTGGAGAATTGGGTTTTTTGATTAATAAACTGATAATATAGAAATAGTTTTGAAGTTAATACAGTTCAAGAGTTATTCCTCCCCCCTATTAAAAATATATTTAAAAGCACTGTATGAATGATATTCTTAAATATAGATTAAAGTATTATTATTGATAAACCTAGACCTTTGTATCTCCTTGAAAATCTTGGTGTTTTTGTTCTAATAACTAACTTACTACATAAATGAAGAAAAGCTAGATTATTAGGTTTAATGATTCAGCAATAATATTTTCTGGATCATATACACAGAATGCCCATCAGGTGAAGAATGCCCATGTAAACTGTGCAGAGAGCTTACACTCTAGTGGGGTATCACTCCTACAGAGATAAGCCAAAACTTGTGATTCCTGGGGATATTTGAAAATACTGAAAGTTTTCTTCCATTAAAATTTTCGTATGGCTTCGAGACTAACTTTGCTGGTAGAGTCAGTTGCCTTTATTTCCGTAGCTAAATGCAGGATGTGATAACGCCCACAGGTATCCTATCTTCTGCTGCCAGCAGGTAAAGACAGATGTGCCTTCTCAAATTGCTAGTCACTATTTAAGCCCTGATCAAATTTTCTTTGATTTTTATCTAAATATCTATTCCTCCCCTACTCAAAAAAGGATTTTTAGCAACTTTGCCTATATAGAGAAATTATGTTATAGGCTACATTTTTCTATGCTCTACGATTAACTTTTATAAATCCTTCTTATCCTCCACATTTGGCTTCAGATTCTAAAGCTCATTCCTTTCAAAACTCAAAAATTGTGAAAAAAAAAGTGTTTTTCTCTCCAAGTATAGAATATAGCAAAAACACAAAGAATTCACACATGCACCGATCAAAGTGATTAATTCAACCTTTCAATATTCTAGGTGGCAATTGTGTTATTACCAGGGTCAAACATGAAGAAAGAGTCTTTGGGTCAGAAAGAAAACTGAAGATGGAAAAGAGGGACTTTCGAGTTAAAATCTGTAAATACTTTCCCATTATATAACAATCACCATATTTCTACATTTTAACCAAAATAGCTACCACCTGCTGCTAGAACATACTTGACACTCTAAACACTTAAGTCATTTGTGGAGAAAAATCTTAAAAAGGAAAGCAAGTGAGAAGTCGTTTGGAAGTTTGATGGAGGGTAATACTTTCTGAACTGCAATAATTGCAGTTTTCCAGGGATCCTCATTATCACAATTTGCTCCAATATTTTCTAATAGAAAAATGTGGAGATATGGTGCTGGAGTAGGCAGGAGGATTTTCCAGTACAGACAAAAGTCAAAGAAGATAGTAATAAAACCCATTAAGTGAATAGAAGATAAATATTTTCCAGAGTTTTGACTCTGGATGCATACACAGAGCTCCCTTAGACATTTTACTTCATAACTGAGAAGGCTGTGCCCAGAACACCTGAGTGACAGGTTCAGGGGCACAGTGTGAAACCATATTGGACACAGTTTCCCCAGTGAGTTTTTTCCCCTTTGCCAGAGAAACCTTGAGCCTCAGATGAAGATTTGAGAGCAATAAATAATAAGCTGATCATACTGATTTCCATCCCTCTTATCACTGCAGGGATTTCTGTGATCAAATATAACTGGACATTAAGGAAACCCTTTCTTGTGTGATGACATCGGCTGCATATTCAGAGACAGGGAGCAGGTGCATGCTGGCAGAGAATGAGTCTGAAGGGGCAACAGGCCTCCAGAACACCAGTACATTTTTCTTTTTTTTCCTTTAGGTTTTCTAGGTATTTAATTTGATTCAAAAACACTTTATTGAGTATCATATTCATGTTACATTCTCTTATACTTATGGCCTCTTTTAAGATGTAGAGAGAACAAATGCATTTTTCTTTAGAAAATCCTAACAATCTGTTTTCTGTATCACTCTTATCTATTATAAATGATATAAGATAAGATATTACAAATAATTTTGAGATGGAGTGACATCAATGGAATATTAGGAAACCTATGGTTGGAGTTCAGCCTCACCATAACAAGTGGCCTTCGAACTAATTTAATTCATTTAACTTTTAGAAATAATTCTAAAGTTTCCCCCATATCTATAAATATATTTTGCAATATATTTTTGTGACATCTTGATTGTTTTGTCCCCTAAAGTATTTTTATGCTTCAGAAAATGACCACTACATCACAGACACAAAAATCAAGAGCGGAATACACAGGCAAAAGAAAAATTGTTCCTGACCCATGTGGGTGAATGGTTTGCATCCTGAATATAATGTTTCATTGTGCATATCATTATCCTAGATGGAAAATATTTTTGAGTAGTCATAAAATTAGGTATTCTTCAAATATTCAACCCAGCCTGCATGATGCTGATTTCCAGTGAAAGATATTGCCCTAGTTGATTATTTTGAGTACGTTGTTGAAATAACTATTTCTTTTTGATGAACTTTAACCTTAAATTTTTCATATTTCCCCAATTTCATATATAAAAAATATGTACGGAGAGAGTTGAACCAGTTTTCACGGCATCTTTCAATAGATTCAAACAAATATATTTCATGCCTGTTTCTGACAACTAAGGTTAATGGATGTGTGCATTTGTATAGAGAAAACAGAAAATTAATTTTAAATATTGTCTTAATAGAAAAGTAATTGCACCAATTAGATTTTTACCCTCTTTTCAGAAGGAAGAGTTACTTTCAATGAAGTTCTAACATAAAGCTTAAATAGCAGACACTATGTCTAATGTTGTAAAGAGTTCAAAATTCTCATTTAATTCGATCTAAGTTCACTACCCCAAGAAGATGAGTAGTTTACACAGTAGAAACAAAAATACAAAACACATTTTGTTTAATTTCTTTTTGTACTGTCCTGGAGTTGTTTCTTTACAAACCAAAGTCTGAGGTGATGATTAAATTGTTGCCACAGTTTTTTTGGAAATCAAAGTCCAGCATGTGAGGCAAAGAAAGATCTGAAACTGCCGGGCACGGTGGTTCGTGCCTCTAAGTTTCAGCCTATGAAGCAGCGGGGGCTAGGGATCGCGGTTCGAGTCCCGCCTGGGGCACGAAGTGAGACCTGGTTCCAAAAAAATAGCTGGGAATGGTGGCGCGTGCCTGTAATCTCAGCTACCTGGGAAGCTGAGGCTGGGGGTTGCTTGAGTCTGTGGTACCACCGGCAACGAGAGCCTGCGGTTCCATGGGCAAAAATAGTGAGACCTAGTCTCAAAAAAAAAAAAAAACCAAAAGATCTGAAACTGACCACTCCATCACAATTAGCAACCTGAAACAGAACTTTCTTCAAATAGCAGATAGGTTTTCTTTCATGTAAGACTTCCTTGGGAAAAATTATATGGAGGAATCAGACCTTAGCGAAGTTATGTAGGAAGAAGGGATGCATTTGTTCATTTCCTTTCCATCTCCAATTTCCCACTGTTCAAGGATCATTATAAGAAATGATAGTTCTTGAATTTCTGGGTTGTGCCATCCTTCTCGGAAACTGCTCAGGAAGCCATCTGGTGTTAATCAGAAAAACTTTCCATAACTAAGAATATGGCAGGGGTAGGGGTGAGGGGCTCACTTTAGGGAGATTATTCCTGATATATTCCTTTGAATGAGTGTTTTCACATTCTTCAGATAAATACCTAGGAGCTGAATTGCTGTATCCCATAGTAGCCTTACTTTTACTAAGTTCTCTTTTTAATACTTAATATTTTAAATACCCATACAGATTTTCATAGGGACTGGATTCATCAACATTTTTTACTAGCAGTGCATGAATATCCCTTTTTCTCCAAATCTTCACCAACATTTATGGTTTCAGGTCTTTTTGTATAGGTCATTCTTAAAGGTTTGGTTTTGATTTGTATTTTTTTTATTACAAGTAATGATGATTCTTCTTTCACATGTCTGTTGGCTTTCTCTATGTCTGTGTAGAAATGTCTATTTAGTTCTTCTACCCATTTTTGATTGTATTAGTTTTCTCTTTCTGTAAGTTCATACCATAAATTCTTAATCCACTCAGAAATATGATTATTCTTGCTGGGCATGGTGGTGAATGCCTGTAAGTGACAGCTTATGGAGTCCCAGCTGGGTCTGGGGATCGCTGTTTGAGTCCCGCCTGGGGCAACACAGCCAGACCTAGTCCCCCCAAAATAGCTGGGCGTGGTAGCGTGCACCTGTAATCCCAGCGACCTGGGAAGCTGAGGTTGGAGATAGCTTGAGTCTGTGGTATCCTGGGCAAAAATAGCGAGACCTAGTCTCCAAAAACAACAACAACAACAACAACAACAACAACAACAACAACAACAACAAAAGGGGCCGAGCACTGTTCGAGTCCCGCCTGGGGCCCGTAGCGAGATCTAGTTCCAAAAAAAAAAAAAAAAAAATAGCTGGGTGTGGTGGCACGCGCCTGTAATTCCACCTGGGAAGCTGAGGCTGGGGATTGCTTGACTCTGGGGTACCCTGGTTAACAAGAGCCTGCGGTTCCATGGGTAAAAATAGCGAGACCTAGTCTCAAAAAAGAAAAAAAAAAGAAATATGATTATTCCTGATACTGAAGTTCAATTTATCAATTTATTAACATAAACCTGGTGACATACAGTACAGTTTCTAAATATAGGTTGGTGGCTATAGGGTGAGTTTTTAGAGTTTTTTTTTCCTTTCACTATTAGCATCTATGATCAGCATCTGTGCTATCGTGCCCTCCTCAGGACTGTACACACCTGGGCCTGATGGGCATGTGTATGAATAGGTGGGCACACCTGGGCCTGAGAGGAGACAACAAAAGGACAATGTCACCCTGGAGGAGGTGTGGAGAAAGCATGAGAGACGGGAAAAGGAAAGAGGGGAACTTGAGAAACTTAAGTGGCTGTTTCTATGCTGCTCATTAGTAAAAATCCTAAAAAGATAATTTTAAGGACTCCAAACTTCTCTACTTGCTATAGTCAATGATGAACCTACTTGGATTGGGATGGTTATACAACAATAACACCAAAGGGAAAAACCCCACAAGGGATGGAGAGATGAACAAAAGTAATGGGAATCAGAAACGTGACTTTCTGATGATCTGGCTTATTTCAGGGATAGATTAGTAGATTTTATATTATCTAAAGGATGAATGAATTGCGTATCCTCCTTATTATATTGTCATTGCCAGAGCAACAAATCCAAAACCTTTCTTTTCTACTGAGATTTTGAAATCTTTCTATTTAGTGACAGACCTTTTGAAGTCAAACTTGTTGACAGGTAGTAGAATTATTTCCTTACAAAAATAAATACACAGCTATATATATTTTAATAGCTGAGATAGACAAGTATAAAAATGGAAGAATATAATGAAGAAAGAGGGTGAGAGCCAATATGTAATACACTCCCAATCCTATTGGAAGTGAGCAAAAAGAGACCTAACTGGAACTGCATATTTGACCTAGTGTTTGGTTTACTGAATTTTAAAAGCAAATAAAGAAATAGTTCTTTTTTAGTTGTTTTTATTGAGATAAAGTTTATATATATAATTATTGATAGAACATTGTATTTAAGGTATACAATTTGTTTTGGTGAATTTGTACATTGCAATATGATTATCATGTTATATTAACATTTCCATCACATTATGTAATTATCATTTCTTTTTTTGTGTGATGAAAATCTTTAGTCTTCTTAACATTATATAAAGTTAATTTGACTATAACCACTAGGCTGTCCATTAGACCTCCAGAAATTTTGCTGATTGCAACTTATGATTCCAAGTTTGTACTATTAAGCATCTCTTTCCTCACCTTTCAGCCCTTGTAACCACTATTCTGCTCTCTGTTTCCATAAATTCAACATTTTCAGATTTTACTTATAAGATAGTATTTGAAGACATAGTTACTTTAGCTGTAACAATAACCATGATATACATCCAGTGCACGTGCATGTGCACACACACACATAGCACCTTGACATGTTAATTGGAGATATCTATTGGAGCTATGTAAGTTATTTATATATCTTCTGAGATAAACTAAAATAAGTACATGTGACTAATTAGTTGATGTGACTTAGTTATTATAATACAGTGTCTTTATAGTTTTATTTGCTAAAAATATTTCAAAATAGATTTTAAAGATGTTTCCTGAAATGGCTTTGGTAATAATTCTTTACAAGTAACATATGTGTAGCAATTCTGATAATAATTAGATAGTAGAAGCAGCTATCGTAACTATTCCTAAGTCATAATAACTTATTTTCATTAAAGACATAAGAGGCAAAGTTTGCATTAGAACTTATAACATGAAGTAAGGTAATTAAGAAATGACTTAAGAAACACATGCCAGTTCTCTTCCCACTCTAAGTGTAATGGGATAGTATTTTTGAAATATACCTTAAAAAATTCTGGTAATTCATATTGATCTTCAGCTTTCTGCTCATTGAAATTGAGGCCTTCTTTATTTTGGAAAAGGGAGATAAAGCCAGAGAAAACGAACAAAGAAGCTACAGAGAGCTTTGATTTTCAAACATAATTTTTAATAACCAAAGCAAAAAAGTTAACTTGAACGTGAGAGTATCTTTACAGAAGGCGGTATGTTGAAAGAATAAAGATCTGTACCTTCTAAGTCAGAGTAAAGAAAATGCAGAAAATGACCTAAGAGACATTTCAGGTCTGCAGAGAACATGATGCTTCATTTTTAGGTTGTGGAGATAAAGTAGGAAAGAACCAGAAGACAAACAGCATTAGAAATTATAGTCTCAGAAATGGTCCAAACTCACTCCATGCTAGGACTACAAATTAGACCTTTCCTGTTTTCTGAATCCCTCGAAGGAGGAGGCCAACAAAATGGTGAATTATCAATGACTCAGATACCTGGAAGTGGAGGCATCTCTTACTGACAAAGGGATTCTGTATGAAAGACTCCAAATGACAGCCTAAAAGGAGGCTGTGTTATCTCCTCAGAAGAACTGCTAACCCAGGCTGAGGAAAACACACTTGCCAGGCATATAGGTTTAAGGGCTTTGGTTATGTCAGGGATGGGAGAGGCTCTCCCTAAAAAGATGGGGCAGCAGGGGTGTGATCATCATGCTTTAATAATTCCTAGGGAGCAGACCACATCTTACACATACCACACCATTTACTAAATATCAGGTGGTGTGCTTGGATGTTTATTGCAGCACTATTTATAATTGCAAGAACATGGAACAACCCAAATATCCCAAAACAGATGAATGGATGAAAAAGATGTGGTATATATACGCAATGGAATATTACTCATGAATTAAAAATGACAAATTTGATAAATTTGAGATAACATGGATGGACCTAGAAGAAAGCATATTAGCAGAAACAAGTCAGAAAAAAAAAAAAGGCAGAAACCAAATGGTTTCTCTAATATATGGGACATAGAAAAAAAAAAAAAGGCCAGGAGGAAAAGTCAAAACAAGCTAACAACCAAACCTAAAGTACATGACTGGGGGTGGGGGGGAGTAGTGGAATGAGTAGGAGTGGTCAGGGAGGGGAGGTGGTGGGTGAACCCCAGGGAATACAAAGATGTGAAACATATATATTTATTTATTTATTTATTTATATTTATATATATATAATATATATATATATTTATATATATATAATTTAATTTTTTTTAAAAGCTAAATATGAGGTGGGATGAGGACAAAAACTGTTGTCACTGTAAACCAGCATATCACTGATACCCTAGAAGACTTTATCTGATGCTGTGGTTGTATTCTTATGATATTGACTTGTTGAAATTTTATTGCAAGTTCAGTAGAATCCGGTAGAGTCACAAATCTATAGTAAACTCAGGGAGGTTAGGTCATAACTGATTTCTGTCCATTCTGCCAAAGAACAAAGGAAGGTCACTGAGAGCTGTTAGGAATCCTTTAATCCTTTACTATTCAAATAGATTTCTTTCCAAGGCTATACATAATAAAGGAGTGATCTTTAACATAGTCTTCATGCTTAAGGACCATCTACTATGTATATTATTCATTGGTTTAAGAGATTTGCAATTTAACCAAAGCAAATCTTTATTTAATGTGTCTTTTGTCATTTACTATTTGCTACAATTCCACAAACTTTGTTTAGTTTTTGAATAGGCAAGAAATATGGTATATAAAATTCAAATGGCACACAATTTAGATGAAGCTCTGACCTTGCCTAATTTCCCAGCTATTTGGTTTCTCTTTAATCTTTCAAATCAGTGTAACATGTACTGATTTTTGGACCCAGTATTCTATGGGGGAAAACAAAATAAAAAGGAAAAATTCTTGCTTAAGTCACTGACTCCAATAGATTTTCAATATCCACCTCTCCTTTAATTTCTCAACAGCAATCAGTGTTCATACTTGTTCTTGACACACTTGTCCTCCTTTATTTGAGGGAGGTTTAAAGGCTGATTGATTAGGACTTTTACCCCCCCTTAGGTAAAATCATTCACTAATGCGTAGTAAAATACCTGCAGACTCATATTCATGCTCAAGTCTATATATCAACTTTTCATTGATTGCTTTTTTGGATAGCCTAAAGTCATCTTAAAATCATGGTGCACACAGAACTGAACTCAAGGTTTTCTCCTCCAAACTCTGTCTTGTTCCAAATTTTCACACCTCAAAGAAGATCTCATATTCCTAAATGCTTAGAGCAAGCTTGCATGTTTCTTTCCTTTCTTTATACATATAACATCTTATAATAACCAAATCTTTTGTAATACCTGTATCTTTCATTCTCCTTTTCTATATTCAACCACAATACACTACTTGTACTGCCTTCCCTTTTCACCAGAATTATAACAGTAATCTTGTATGCCATAAATTTATGCATGTTTTGATTCTACTCATTCAATACACATTTTATAAAATGTTACTTTTCATATTACAATACTGATCATATCTTCCCTCCTTAAAATGTATCTTGTTTTTGTTTTTAGAATGAATGCTGTGTTCCCTAAAACGGCTTATGAAGTTCTGCAGGATCTGGCAGTTATATGTAAAATCACTTCCAGATAATGCAGCAACTTCATGCAAACCAAATCAAGTTGCCTCTTGGGGAGACAGACTCTTCTGGGAGTTTCTAGCTGTGATTCAAGATAGAAGTTTGTGTTTCTTTGTTGCCATTCACTGATAAGGTAACATTTTATGAAATGTCATCGGATGCAGGGAGACCTTTATTATTACTAGTTTTCTGCATGGAGCTCTGTGCATGTCTTCCCCAAGGAGAACTGAAAACCTCAGATCATCAGTATAAATACAGTTGGGATTTCCTTATGATTACTAGAAATTTGACTTTCCCATGCAGTTTCAGCTTTGAGTACTTTCTTAATTTTGTCTTTTGGAAATTTAATGTTTCCTTCTAGAAATCAACTATGTATTTAAACATATTTGGTAGTAATTTACATAACATTAGTATGATCTGCTACTTTTGTTTTAATAGAAGTTCACTGATGTCTGATGTGGATCCTTCTTATCTTTCTGATTAAATCCTGCTTGGACATGATGTATTTTAATACAGGTAGCATAATTTTGAATTTGGTTTTAAAATATTTTTACTTAGTATATTTCACTTAAATTGATAGGTGTGATTAGTTTATTGTATTATTGAGTTTTTCTTATCCATCATTGGAGTGTATGTTGGTTGCTCTCACTCTGTCAAATTACTCTGATAGGGGAGCTGTGATGAAATGGGGGGGGCGTGGCCCCAGAATAGTAATGCTGCATTAAAATAGCAGGCATTGTGCCCTGGTGGGTGGAGTCTTGGAGAAGGGAAGCCAATACTTTTTGCGAGAGGAACAGAGAGAGGGGATTTAAGAAGGAGTGCGGTTGGAGAGAAAAGAGAGAAAAGCTAGAGAAGGGAGAGAGCAGAGGAGCAGCAAGAAGGCTAGAAGCCTCAGAGCTGCTACTGCCATGTGTAGTAGCAGGGCAGGGAAGGAAACTGCTCTGGGCTTCCGTCCCCAGCCCGGGCTGGTGAGGAGCTGGATGAAGCATGTTGGAAAAATTTGTGACTTGTGTAAGCTGACTTGGAAACCTGGGATTTTCAGGCTATGGAACCATAGAGGGGCAAGGAAACCAAAACAGAGTCTCAGAGAGTATACCTTATTTCCCTAATTATTCTACAGTCCCATTAGTCTCTTTGTGATTGGTTAATACCACTGTGCCTAGAATTACACCTTACTTCCCAGTCCTTTAAGAAGTTTCTCTTTAGTGACTGTGCCTGGAAATGTCCTGTAAATCCTTCACTTCCCTTAGTCTAGGGAGTGTCTGATTAATCCCCTTTGGAATTGCTGTTACTATCTCTGGACCCTCCCTTATTTGGCCAAGGCTTTTCCTGTGCTATTTTGAGGTTTTGATGTATTAATGTTACTTTCACTTTTGACCAAGATAGAATAGCAGAGATTGGATTTAGATTCCACTGTGAAACTGTTAGAAAGTTAAACAAAATATATGAAATATTGCTTTTCAGATCTTAAGCATCAAACACTAAAGTACAGATTCTTAGAAAGAAATGAAAAGATTTATGAATTATGAGAATCTATTGTCGGTATGCTTCCTGAGTCTAGCACATAAAGGCAGGATGCAAACTGTGCTAGGTAGTCAGGATGAGGAAACAGAATGGGGTGGCCAGAAAGACAAGGCTGGAGTTCACAAAGAAGAATACAGCCAGCAATTGTAGCTAGAGGTGGTATTACTAGACATACTAAAAGGGCAATGAGGGGATATTTTAAATGGTGTTATGCCACTCATTAAGTGAAGATAAAATGGAAAAATTTCATGAAAGACAAACTACAAACACTCACTATAAAATAGACAATCTGGTTGTTCCTATATGCCGTTTTTTGTTTTTGTTTTTGTTTTTAAGAGACTAAGTCTCGCTATGTTTTCCAGGGTAGTCCTGAACCCATAGACTCAAGTGATCCCTAGTTTCAGTCTCCGAGGTAGCAGGGATTACAGGATTGTGCCACTGCACCCGGCTACTTTTTTGGAACTAGGTCTTGATATGTTGCCCACGGTTATCTTGAACCCATGGACTCATGTGATTCCTAGTCTCAGCCTCCCAAGTAGCCAGAATTAGAGGTACACACCACTGTGCCCAGTCCTTTATCTTTTAAAACAATTTAATATATAGTTTAGAAAATGTCCTATAATATGTACTCCAGACCCCCATGACTTAACTAATGAATAATACAAGATATTTAAGAAAGATATTTAAGTAAGTCTACCCAGATGGTTTTGAAAAACTTAAAAGAATATACTTCCACTTATTCTGAGTTCAAGAGAATAATATTTTATCTTTCT
>PVHY01011271.1:0-48650 GCA_004024945.1 Uropsilus gracilis | reverse complement strand
GCGATCCGCAGGCTCAGCCTCCCAGGGACCAGGCGTGACAGGCGCGCGCCACCACGCCCAGCGCTCTTTGGCTCCCTGGTCTCGCTGCCATGCTCCAAGCGGGACTCCAACCGTCATCCCCCGGCCCGGCCGCGCCCCGCAGGCTGGCCTTTACAGCCATGCGCCCAGAGCCAGCTCCTTGAACTGGCTTTTTCTTTGTTTCTTTCTTTGTTTCTGAAGAGGTGCTCTCCCTCTTTGGGCTCCTCGAACCCAGGGCTCCCGTTGCCCGCGGGAAGCACAGACTCAGCAAGTCCCCAGCCTCAGCCTCCCAGGGAGCTGGCATGAGAGGCGCGCGCCACTAGGCCCAGGTAATTTTTTGAATCTTGGTCTGTCACCAGGCCCCTGGCAGGATCGATCAGTGATCCTTGCGTTCGCTGCGCCTTCTTTGGCTTCCGTTTACAGGTATGTGACACTTTCCTTTGCCTGTATACTTTAACTTCCCTGTTTTTTTCAAATGTCATTAAATAAATAATTATTTAAGTATAATTTTTTTTACATCCACTTTGAATTGATCGGAGTTGGATTTGTCCAAGTAATATATTTTAAATGACATACTTATGAACATCATGAAAGAGTTAACATTTTTGTGTGTATGTCATGTTTAACTTTTGGTTAAGATATCATGTTGTATACCTGATTTTATTAAATCATTTTCTTCCGTCTGACCCCTTTGATAACTCATAGATTAGACAATGTTAGCTTTAAGTTATAGAAAAGGACATCATAACTAAAATTCAATACCTTTTTTAACAGCCAAGAATATATCTGAGCCTGGTGGCGCGTGCCTATAATCTAAGTACTGGGAGGCAAGAGACCCAGGTTCGCTTGAGTTTATGGGTTGGATACTACCTCAGGCAACATAATGAGAGCTAGCCTGAAAAAAAAAACAACAACACAAAACAAAAAGATCGTGTCTGTTTCTGTGTGCTGTCAGAACCTGTGGTGTTAGATATTCAATAGATTATCACCCAAATATGTATGAAATAATGTTTTATA
Source organism: Uropsilus gracilis (assembly GCA_004024945.1). Lineage (NCBI taxonomy): Eukaryota > Metazoa > Chordata > Mammalia > Eulipotyphla > Talpidae > Uropsilus > Uropsilus gracilis. The sequence continues at coordinate 47,615 of PVHY01011271.1, read as the reverse complement.
AAAGGTGCTATGAGTGAAAGAAAATGGAAGGGACCACAATCAAGGAAATTAATTTTAGTGAGGAGCCCTGGTTTGTTTTCATTAGAGTAACTACTTTGGCCGGGCATGTTGGCACATGCCTTTAAGTGGCAGCCTAGGAAGCCACGAACAGGGCCAGGGATCGCAGTTTGAGTCCTGCCAGGGGCATATAGAAAGACCTGGTTCCAAAAAAATATAGGTGGGTGTGGTGGCGTGCACCTGAAATCCCAGCTCCCTGGGAAGCTTAGGCTGGGGATGCTTGAGTCTGTGGTACCCTAGGCAACGTGGGCCTGGGGTTCCATGGGCACAAATGGTGAGATCTAGTCTCAGAAAAAAAAAAAAAAAAGGAGTAACTACATTATGTTGTATTTGTATGGGGGAGACTGAATGGGTTTTGATTCAGAGACTTGATTCCCATCTATGCACTTAGTATCTTTGTGACCTTGCACAAGTTGCTGGCTATCTTTAGACTCACTTTCCTCGTCTGTTCAATTCTGGTAGTGCCTTCCTCATTGACAACAGCACATTTGGTGCCATAATTTGTGTCAAAAGACTTGGTAGATAAGTGCAGTATTTTCTAGTCATTCGCATTTAATAGTCCAAAGGAATTTCAGAAGTAACTTTGACTATCAGTCATTTACTTTGCTAAATATGGAAATTAAAAATGCAATTCACCATTGTCTCAGAATAGTAATACTGTTTATAAAAACTTTCCACTTTGAAATATGTCAGGTTATTTTAACACCAGAAATAATGTAGGGTTTGTTGTGATCTTAAAATAAAGGAACTGTCTTTTTCAAAATAGATATAGGTTCTTTAAAATGTATTTTAGCGTATTTTAAGGAGTATGTTAAGAATAAATTTTATTTAGGTTGTGATATAGTTTATGTATGATAAACAGATTGCACCAAAACTCTTGTGCATTTTCTGCCATTAACAGATATGGCAACTGTTGGTTAAAATTATTAACTTGATCCAAATTCAATCAATCAAATTTAATTTATTTTATTGCTTCTTTATAAACACAATCTTTTTAAAGTTGATTGTGACTGTTATGTGTCAAGATTGCATTTGAAAAGAATATATTCTCCAATTCTGAGATCCTCTTTATAAAGATTAAATCTTATCTAATAACTTGTAAATTTTGACTTTTCAGGTATTTCTGGAGGTGATTATGATTGGAATGTAGAAAAGATGAATATGGCAGAATTATTTTTGATTAATTTTTAGAGTATTTGGATATACTGTAATTATTTCTCTCTCCTTAAGGATTATGGACATGCCCAAATACCAAAATCTCAAGAAAGTGAATTGAAAATTAGTGCTGTGTTTTCAGTCAATGAGAGTCATCTTGGTAAGAAATAGAACTGCATGTTTAGAACAATTAATATTTATTATAGTTCAAATGGTAGAATTGAAGGGAAGATACTGTTTCTTGTATATCTTTTTCTTCCTTTAGAAAGAAAAGTAGCACTTTTCAAGGGGTGAGTAGTTTGGTCTTCATGAGTATTTTTAAAAGTGGCATTGAGTAAGATATCAGAGTGTGATGCATATAGTAAGGAAACATTGTATGAAACTACTGTTTCAATTATTAAAAACATTGCACACAGGCGGGCATGGTGGCATGTGCCTGTAATCGGCAGCCTAGGAAGCTGTGGCGAGGACCAGGGATCGCAGTTTGAGTTCGGGGCAACGTAGTGAGACCTAGTTCCAAAAAAATTGGCTGGGTGTGGTGGTACGTGCCTGTAATCCTAGCTACCTGGGAAGCTGAGACTGGGAATTGCTTGAGTCCGTGATACCCTGGACACTGTGAGCCTGCGGTTCCACGGGCAAAAATAGTGAGACCTAGTCTCAAAAAAAAAGACATTGTACACATGTATGTGTGGATGTCATGGTTTATGTTATGATCTTACTATGGTTAAAAAATTGGCACCCCTAAGTTTTTGAGGTACTTATTTAGTACCTCATTAATATTGAACTTCAGGCCAAAGGATTCTGTCCTAAGAAATAGAGAATGCATGTGTTTCTGTTGATACTAAAACTTACTTTTCTCTTTTTTCTTGTTTTTATAGGCCAGCAGTTGACTCCTGGTTTTCAGTTTTCTGTTGCTTCACGTGCTCCAAATATGTCGGTTCCTTTGGTTCCAGCTTTAGCTCTTCATGTTTTTTGTACTGGTTGTAAAAAAATGCTTTGTAAAGGACAAACTGCTTATCATAAGACAGGATCTAGTCAGCTCTTTTGTTCCACACGTTGCGTCACTGGAAATTCTTCACCAGTCTACCTGCCACCTCTTCCCAAGAAAACCTGCACATACTGCTTGAAGTATAAAATTCTTAATTACAATCTCTTTATTTTTAAAGTGTGTCTGTAGTTCAATTCAAACGATTCAAACAGTTCAAGTGCTGCTTTAAATTTAACATTATCCTGTGGGGATAGCTTTTCAGTCAATGGAGAAATTTGAAAAAGGTTTTCTGTCTCAGTTTGAATTTTACTGTGGAAATAACTGACTAGTTGTGGGCCTTTTAGCACCACTTAGATATCCTGTAACTGTAGATAAACATATATAAAGTTTTTTTTTTCTTTTTTTCTTTTTTTAGAGGCTATGTTGCCTGGGGTAGTCCTGAACCAGTAGGCTCAAGAGATCCCTAGCCTCAGCCTCCCAAGGCTGGGATAAAAGGTACGCGTCCCCATACCTGACTTCATGTAAAGTTGTTACCTTGAATTTTTTTCAAGTATAGAATAAAATGATATCATTCTTGTAGTAGTATATGAAAGTTATTTAATTCTTTGAAAGGTAACAAACAAAACAAAACAAAAGCCTCTGAACACAGAAATAATAATGGGCTTATTTTTTAAAAATATACTTGCGAACATTTTTTTCTTTTTTGGTCATTGTTGCTTAACAGTAATGCACAGATGCAGAAGAGAGTGATATAGCAACAAAATCACTCGAATTTTTCTCTACCTTTGTATGCCCGAGGAATTTGACATTTTTAGTCTATTTCTGTGGTAGTCTTAATTTTAGGAACATAGTGTCACTAATCACTAATTAGTCACTAATCTGGAATTGGAAAAGTTAAGAGCTTGGTGTTATATCATTGGTCTATCATTTACTAGCTCAGTGACCAAGGACAAGATTTGTAGCTTTCCTAAGTTTCAGATTCTTCATTGATAGATTTTATCCGCTTCCTTGGAATTTATTGTAACAATGCTAGCACAGGGCCTATCATATAAAAAGTGCTTAGTAAGTGGGATCCTATTAATAATAAAATTAATAGTATTGCATATCTTGCCATATATGATTTGTAGGCCTCTATTTTATCTTTGGAAATACATGACAGTTCTTTATCTGCTTGGTATGTTGTCCTTAGGCATCTAAAAGTAGATACTACTAAAGTGGAACTAAATTCAACTGAAAGGAAAGGGAAGTTTTTAATTGCTTAAGTATTCAAATTTAGTTTTATCTAAATGTTCTTCTAATGCCTTACTCTGATCTTTTTATGTCAAACTCATGAAACTCATCTGGAAGATTAAATTTCATTTTCTTTTTTTAGAAATTCTGTCTATTATATGAAGTAGTAAGAAAATGAATGAAGATTTGAAGGACATAGCATGAGTAGCACAAATTTTATGTTCAATGCATATATTCTCTTAAAAATAGTCCAATTTATCAATGCCTTTTTATCACAATGGTGGTGGTGGTGTTCAAAAACTTTTTTTGATCCCTTGATTTGGAATTACTTTCAGATGCTCTGAAACCTTCCTTCACATTAGGTTAGGTAACAAATTTATTGTTTTTAGATATGTGTAATTTTTGAAAATTGCATAGTTGATGCCATATCTAACTACCACGGATCATTAAACTGAGTCATAATGTCAAACTGATATTAAAAGTTAAAGGAGCCAGGCACCGTAACTCCAGCCTGTAAGCTTCAGTCTATGAAACGGCCGGGGCTAGGGATCGCGGTTCGAGTCCCACTTGGGACCCGTAGTGAGACCTAGTTCCAAAAAAATAGCTGGGCGTAGTGGCGCGTGCCTGTAATTCCAGCTACCTGGGGATGACTTGAGTCTGTGGTACACCGGCAACAAGAGCCTGCAGTTCCACGGGCAAAAATAGTGAGACCCAGTCTCAAAAAAAAAAAAAAAAACAAAAAACAAAAAAACACAAGTTAAAGGAGCTGGGCATGGTGGCGCCTGCCTGTAAGCGCCAGCCTATGGGGCGTGGCTGGGGCTGGGGATCACGGTTCGAGTCCCGCTTGGAGCAACACAGCGAGACCTGGTCCCAAAAAATAGCTGGGCGTGGTGACACGCGCCTGTCATCCCAACTGGGAAGCTGAGGCTGGGGATTGCTTGAGTCTGTGGTACCCCGGGCAACGTGAGCCTGCGGTTCCATGGACAAAAATAGCGAAACTTTGTCTCGAAACAAACAAACAAACAAACAAACAAACAAAGCAGTTAAAGGAAATGAAAAATTTGTTCTAAGCTGGCCGTGGTGGCGGATGGCTTTAATCCCAAGCCTAGAACGGGAGGCTGAGACTGGGAATCGCTTGAGTCCGTGGGTTCGAGTCCTGCCCGGGGCAACATAGCAAGACCTAGTCTCAAAAAGTAGCTGGGCGTGGTGGCGCGCGCCTGTCATCCCAGTTACCTGGGAGACTGAGACTGGGGAGCGCTTGATCTCTACCGGGCAACGTGAGCCTGCGGTTCCCGGACAAAAAAAAGCCTTTTTTTTTTTTTTTGGAGACGAGGTCTCGCTATGTTGCCTGGGGAACCGCAGGCTCCTATTTATTGCCTGTGGTATTACGGGCTCAAGTGATCCCCAGCCTCAGCTTCCCATGTAGCTGGGATTACAGGTGCGCACCACCACGCCCAGCTATTTTTTTGGAACTAAGTCTCTCGCTACGTTGCCCCTGGCGGGACTCGAACCACGAACCCTGGCCCCATCCACAGCTTCCTAGGCTGCCACCTACAGGCATGAGTCAACATGAGTATTTTAAAGTTAGAACGGAGAGGGGTAAGCAAGATAAAGACAGGAGTAGGATTGAGTAGTGATTGTCCAGGGTTGATATGAAAATAAAGGCATAGGGGGTTGTTAGGGAGAGCTGAAGAATATGTGCTGCACTTGAAATATGAATTTGTATTTTACTGGCTTTTAATAAAAATTTTTATTAATATTTTAGTTTTAAGATCAATATTAAAACAGTAATGTCAATTTTCCATTCTGTCACTGGATGTTGTTGATTAACCTGCTGTTGAATAATCTTTGGAGAAGGCTTCAAAGTTTCATTTTGTACATTAACCTCTTATTGGAAGTCACTTAGAAGTGATTTCATTCTCTTTGCTGCCTTTAATTTCCATTGTTTTTAGTTGAATTTTACTTTTATTTTCTCCTAAGTGAATAACTTTGAAAAACTATTGTTGCTCAAACTATTAAATACAAAAATTCTGTACAATATTGCCTATTTGATACATATTTTTTAAGTTATTTAAGTTAAATGGTCTCTTATTAGGAACTCATACGTCCTATAAAATCCTATTGTTATTCTCATTACAGAAATGAAATGATAGAGCTGTAGAGAAGTGTAACTTATTGTCACGTGGTTAATAGGTGACAAAACAGAGCTAGACCAAGGTCTGTGTGGCCTCAGTATCTACTTTCCACTCTGCCAGCTTGCTCTCATTGAAAGAGAGGTTACAGAGCAGGATGGTTCAGGGACAGATGTTCTTGAAAAGGAGAATACTCCTTTCCTTCTTAAAATTTCATAAATGTCAAACGAAGTGGAAGGAGCTAGAAGGTAAGGATAACTCAACCCCAACTCTGCCTTTGAAGGACTACTCATAATCTGATTAGAAGACAAGTTACTTTAATAGTTGCGCATTGTGTTGACTATGCTATGAGAGGGAAGTCAATAAGAGGGCCCATCTTCTCAGGGGAAATTGTTCTGATCTCTGACTTTAAAAAAATGTGTAGAATCTATCTTGGAGCAGTTTGGGGGAGGGAGCCACCAGTACCAAAAGCACAAAGTCATGAGAAGCCTGGGCTTAGAAGAAGAGTGTGTTCAGCGCTAAAGAGAATAGAATCTAAAGTTGTGAAGACAAGGACTGGGAGGCAACATGTAAAGATGAACTGATGATAGTGCAGCTTGAATTTTGCTCTAAAGACAATAACAAGTCTTTCGAGTCTTTAAAGCTGCTACCTTTGAGTGGCTAAGCTGCAGTTTTCAACTTCATTAGTACTTCCAGCAGCTGATTCATTGCAGTCCCTGAGAAGAACACCAGCAGCTGGGTAAAAACTTCCCTGCCTTAGAAATCTGAGTACAGATTCCAAGAACCGGCTCTGAGATCCATGAGTCTTGAAACTTACTGTCTCTTTTGTTCCCCTCCTCTGGGGGAGGTAGCTTCCTCCTGGAGTTGCAATCTCTATGTTCAGCCAGTATTATCCTTTTGCCTTGCCAGTGATCCAACACCTGTGAAACTATTTCCTATGTATGATTCACTCTGAAAACTAAATGTGATTTCTGTTTTTCTAAGAGTTATATAAAAAGAAATCTCCCTTATATCTAAGTCAGTTTAAACTGAGGTTCTGTTTTTTGTAATCAAAGTTCTGCTGACCAATACAGCATGAGTATTCCTTAACATAGCAGCCACTGTGTAGCAAATAGTTATCATATGCAAGTCTTTATATCATAACTTTACAAGCATACTTTTACTTAATACTTTCATCCTATGAAATAGGCATATTGATCGAAGAGAGCCATTTTTCAGCATTCTTCTCTTTCACACAATTTCTGTCACAGATACGTATGTTCACACACTATTTCCATACTCACCCATAGGCTCCTAAGCCATCTCGCTTCCTATGTCAGCAGCCAGGTAACAGACTTCATACATGGGATTAAGGAACTGGCTTATACTGCAATTTTCCTAACACTAGAAATCAAGAACTCTGGATGCCTGATGAAACAAAGTATATCTGCTACGTGAGTGATGTTGCTAAAAACGCAGGACCTACTAAATGAGCACCCTCCCAGGACCCTACTCTGGGGGAGGTCCCAGGGTCCCAGGAGTCTGTGGTTCTATGACTTATATGGTCCATTTTCACCAAACGGAAATGGTATCATAGACATGGAATCAAATGATGCCAATGCATATTTTAACACAGATTCTGGCAAATTACCATGAACTGTGACTTGACAGAAGTAACATGGGCTTAGCAGCTTGTATGCTTTCCTGAAAAATTCTTTAATGTTGCCACTAGAGAGCCAATTGAGCTGCATTTGACCATGCTAATTAACAGTGTTATCTTTTAATGAGATAAATCATAAGTGTTGTTAGCTTAGTTTCTGAGAGTTTCTTGAGTGTTCATAAGCCTTACAGTATGGTGCTCAGAAAATCTGTCTTTAGTTGTGCTGGGATCCTGTTGAAAAACTAATAAACTTAGACTACATTCACTGAACTTTAATATCAAACTGAAAACTACAAATGGAATATGATGTCCTGTTCTAGGTGTTACGTTTCAAAAATGAGACTGACAATTGTAACATAAAAGATACAAGAAGTGCCCACCAGCAAGGAGTCTTGGAGCAAAACCTTATAATAATAATAATAAATAATTAATAATGATAATTGAGGGTAAACTGAAAGTATTCACTAAAGAAATGGAGACTTGAGGTTCTGGAAGATAGCAGGAGTTGAGGAGAAGCAGATCTACAAAGAAATATCTCTTTAGGTTTGTTCTAAAAGGGTGCATAAAGATTCAGTGGAAATTTCTGGTAGGTAGATTTTGGACTTTAAAATTGGAATCCCAGAGCTGTTCATATATAGAACAAACTCTCAAATTAGAATCCACCCCAGTATTTAATATTTCACTTAATGTTGGGAACCCCACTCCTGTAATTTGTACATAAGGCTCCTGTGATTAAAGGAAGTAAATCTGACTTAGCTACAGAGTTAGGTCTTGAAATGGGAGTAAGTTTACCTACTCCAGTAGTTAGGTAGACTACTCCAGTAGTCTACTGGAGTAGGTAGACTAGCTCTATAAATTCCTGGCTATAAATATGAGTTCTGAGCACTGTTATTTAAATTAAAAGATAAGTACTACAATTTTGTAGTATAATTTGAAGTCTTGAATAGTAATACCTCTATTCTCTTTCTTTGGTCAGGAGGCTTTTTGATATTCAAGGTCTTTTGTTATTCCATATGGTTTTCTGTCATTTTTGTTCTCTCTCTAAAAAATGTCATTGATATTTTTCTAAGGATTGCATTGAATCTGTAGATTGCTTTTGGTAGGATGGCCATTGATGATGTTAATTCTTCTAGTCCATGAGCAGGGTATGTCTTTCCATTTCCTTATGGCTTTTATTCTTTTTTTTCAGCAGTATTTTAAAGTTTTCTTTGTATAGGTCTTTCACATGTTCTGTTAGGTTTATTCCAAGGTGTTTAAATTTTTTTGGTTCTGTGGTAAATGGGATGTTTTTTGTTTTTGTTTTTTTTAATTTCTTCTTCTGCTTGACTTTTTGTGTAAAGGAAAGCTACTGACTTCTGTGTGTTGATTTTGTAACCACCTACCTTACTGTTTTATTGTTTCAAGTAGTTTTTCTGTGGATTTTTTTTGGGTTCTCTACATAAAGAATCATATCATCTACATATAATGATAGCTTCGATTCTTCTTTCTCTATTTGTATTCCTTTTATGTCTTTTTCTTGCCCAAGCTGGAACTTCCAGTACAATGTTGAAAGTAGTGGAGAGAATGGGCATCCTTGCCTGGTTCCAGATCTTAATTGAAATGATTTTAGTTTTTTCCTATTTAGGATGATGTTTGCTGTAGGTTTGTCATAGAAAGCTTTTATTATGTTAAGGTATGTTCCTTTTATCCTCAATCTTTCAAGAGCTTTTTATCATTAATGGGTGTTGGACTTTATCGAATGTGTTCTCTGCATCTATTGATATGATCGTATGGTTTTTGGTTTTCTCCTTGTTGATGTGGTGGATTATGTTAATTGATTTCTGTACATTGAACCGTCCCTGTATCCCTGAGATAAATACCACTTGGTTGTGGTGAATAATGCTTTTTATGCATCATTATGCACATTGGATTCAATTTGCCAGGATTTTGTTTAGAATTTTTGCATCAATGTTCATTAAGGAAATTGGTCTATAGTTTTCTTTCTTGGTGTTATTTTTATTTGGATTTGGTATGAGTGCAATACTTGCTTTGTAGAATGTGTTTAGCAGTTTTTCTTCTTTCTCAATTTTTGGAAAAGTTTTAGAAGTGTAGGCATTATTTCATCTTTGAATGCCTGACAGAATTTGTTTGTAAAGCCATCTGGTCCTGGGCTCTTGTTTTTCAGGAGAGTTTTTTTTTTTTTTTTTTTTTGAGACTAGGTCTTGCTATTTTTTTCTGTGGAACCACAGGCTCTCGTTGCCCGGGGTACCACAGACTCAAGCAATCCCCAGCCTCAGCTTCCCAGGTAGCTGGGATTACAGGCGCACACCACCATGCCCAGCTATTTTTTTTTTGGAACTAGGTCTCGCTACGGGCCCCAGGCCCCAGGACTCGAACCGCGATCCCTAGCCCCGGCCGCTTCATAGGCTGAAGCTTACAAGCACGAGCCACCGTGCCCGGCCCTCAGGAGAGTTTTGATGACTCTTCAATATCACTGCATGTAATTGGTTTGTTTAAGTTCTCAGTTTCTTCTTTGTTCAATTTTGGATAGCTGTATCTTTCTAAGATTCTGTCTGTCTCAGATGTTGTTGTAATTGTTTGTGCATAGATGTTCATAGCAATCTCTGATTTTCTTTCGGATTTCTATTGTATCCATTGTAATTTCTCCTTTTTTTATCTGTGATCCTGCTTATTTGAGTATTCTCTATTTTTTGCAAGGGGGTTATCAATTTTATTTACTTTTTTCAAGGAACAAGCTTTTGGTTTTGTTGATCTTCTGAATAGTCTTTTTGATTTCTATATTATTTATTTCTGCTTTTATTTTTATAATTTCTTGTCTCCTGCTGGATTTTGAATTTTTTCTGTTGTCCCTTTTCTAATTCTTCGAGCTGAGTTATTAGGTTGTTTCTCTGGTTCGTTTTTTGGTTTTTGATATGTACTTATATTGCTATGAACCTTCCTCTTAAAGGAGGAGTCTGCTGAGTCCCAGACATTTTGGAATGTTGTGTCTTCTTTGTTGTTTGTTTTAAAATACGTTTTAATTTCTTCAATTACCCACTCTTCGTTTAGTAGCATGTTGTTCAGTTTCCATGTATTGGATGCTCTTTCTTTTCATTGTTGATTTCTAGTTTGATTCCCTTATGATCTGAGAAAGATTGAGTGCCGTGAAATAAAACCACACATGTATAGTCAACTAATCTTTGACAAAGGAGTGAAAATGTAACATTAAAACAAGTGCAGACTGCTCAGTAAATGGTGCTGAGAAAACTGGATCAACACATGTAAAAAAATGAACTAAGACACCTCCTTCACACCACGTAAAAATATCAACTCAAAATGGATAAAAGACTTGTATATAAGAACTGAAACCATAAAAGACAGAGGAATACTTGAGCAAAACCCTCCATGAATTACACTGCAGAAATCCATTTCTGGACATATCTACAACTGGCAAAAAAATGAAGGAAAACAAACAGCTGGGACTACATCAAACTAAAGAACTTCTGTATAGCAAAATAAAACAGACAAACAAAAAGAAACCCAACCAAATGGGAGAAAACGTGAGAAGGGTTTGATAACACAGATACACAAAGAACTCACACAACTTAGCAAAAACAAAACAAGAAATCCAGTCAAAAATTGGGGAGAAGAACTAGAAAGATACTTGTCCAAAGAGGACATACAAAATAGTCAACAGACACATGAAAAAGTCCTCAAAGGCACTAGCAATCAAAGAAATGCAAATCAAAACCACAATGAGATATCACCTTACACCAGTAAGAATGGCCCACATTAAAAAAAAAAAATGGGCAACAACAAGTGCTGGTGTGGATGTGGAGAGAAAGGAACATTCTTACACTGCTTGTGGGAAACTGGTCCTGCCACTATAGAAAGCAGTATGAAGGACCCTAAAACTAATGAAAATGGAACTATCATTTGGCCCAGCAATAGCTCTTCTGGGAATCTACTCAAGTATGAATACAAAGGGACACCTGTACTTGGATGTTTATTGAGCACTATTTATAACTGCAAGGACATGGACATGGAAACAACCTCAAATGTCCCAAAATAGAAGAAGATGAAAAAAGGTGAAAAAGATGTGGTATATATACACACAATGGAATATAACGCATCAATTAAAAATGACAAATTTGATGAATTTGAGATAACATGGATGTACCTAGAGGAAATCATATTAGCAGAAACAAGTCAGAAAGAAAAAGACAGACAACAAATGGTTTCACTAATATATGGGACATAGGAAGAACAAACAAAAGACCAGGAAGAAAAGACAAAACAAGCTAACAACCAAATTAAAGTACACAACTGGGGGTGGGGGAGGTGGGGATGAGTGGGAGCGATCAGGGAGAGGAGGTGGTAGGTGAGCCCTAGGGAATACAAAGATGTGAAATAAATATATATATATTATTTAAAAGATAAAATAAAATTTCAAGATAACATTTTCCTCAACAAGCTTGTTCAATAAAGAACAAAGAAAATTTTGCATGATAATAGTATATTGAAATGTTTGTCACAGAGACAATACTCCTGTGAGTAATATGTAGAATCCCTTATAGTGACAAGAATTCCAAATTCTGAAAAAGGGCAGGAAGAATATGATACTTCATGCTAGGTACCTTGTTCTTGCTGTTTCTATCTTTTCTTACTCATGCTATGGCCCTACTTAAAGACTTCCTGTGTAGCTTGCAGAATTCCACATTCAAAAACATGGTCAATGATTCTGAAATTAGTGTGAGATTATCAGGTGATGTTCAGTTTTCATCATAAGCAATTCTACTAGAGCCCCCTTAGTTTAGAGGAAGTGAAGGAACCAGCCACACCTGATGCAGTCACTCTGTGAACTCTGCACTTTTATAAGCATTTTCTACATTTTCCCTTCATGATTCTTTTTATAACTACATGTGGCACAGTTGTGGTGCATATTACAAATCCTTCAGGTACACCTCGAAAATGTATGCTTGTGGTGTACTTTGTATATAGTGCTTTTTTGTCCTAAACTTTTAAGTGGAATTTAACCGCCCACTTGACTTATTATATTCTTTTGGTTACATGGAGCCTAGAAGTGTAAGTTGTCTTTTGGACATGGAAATTTAGCTATAATATTGATGGATAATTTAGAGGTTTCCTATTCATTCCATTAATTGTACATTAGAATTGCTAAAGTTCAAACACATGAAAAGTCTAAGATCATATACTTGTAATAAGATACTAGAACTTTATCAGTTAAGATGTTCTTAGTTATAAGAAACCATGAATCCAAACTTTATTAAACAATAACAGACAATATTCTGTAGCACAACAGGAAGTCCAGAAGGTAGGCATTCTGCAGCCAAGGCACAATCAAGAGCCCTGGTCCATTGCCCTGTTCCTTTCTTCACTCTGCCTTCTACCTGGTATCAAGCATTGACCCCAGGCTTGCATTTTCATGCTCTCAACATGTCTGTTCAATATAATTATGGACAAAATAGTGCCCTTTTCCTCTCCAACCAGTGAGTTTCTTTCCCTCAATCATGGAAGTTTTTCTTTGTAAGCTGAATAAACCAAATTGGTTGCAGGCTCAATCCTGTACCAATACAATCATGGGAGTGGTGTTGAGGGGATGCTCTTACCCTGATTAACTTAAACATAGGTCTTTGGACATATCACTAGCCAAAGTAAGGCATTACTATAATCGGGTTAGTTATTGGGACACATTTCTGGAGTGCAGATGGGGTCAGCTCTTCCTGAGTCACAAATATGTCTATCAGGGAGTGGTGAGGGGTGGTTACCTAAGCAAATTAGGAAGAAGAAAGGAGAAAATGGATGCTGTGTAAATAACCAATAATTCCAACTATACAAACCCAGGGATACTATATTTCAGTTCCATGTTGACTGGCTGACATGAAAGAAGAAAGATGAAGAACTCTGGAGTCATCTAGTACTTGAAAGAGTTCCATATTTAAAATAGACATTGTGTGATCCTTCCTATGAATAATGGTGCTAAGACAGTTCAAACAGAAAATTGTCAATGAGAGGACAGCCATTTTATTCTGCTGCCAAAATAATATCATCTGCTATGACATCACAGGTAGATAGAGCAGCACATTTTATCTAGTGAAGTTGCCAAGGCAACATAATCTTCCCATGACAGTCTGGTAAGATGGCAACATAGAAACAGATTTATTTTTAAAACTTTTTTTTTACTGTGAAAAATAATTTAGACTAAAACAAATTTATTGTTGGAGAATACTTTAGAACCTCAGAGGTAAATTAAGCAGAGAAAAAGTAATTATTATTGTTGATTGTATATTTTTGTATAATCTTTGCTGAGTTATACAAAATAAATGGGCTTATGGATTGAAACCTTCCATAATAGGTTTCAGTTGTTTTTATTAGCATCTAATTCTCTTAAAATTTCTTATTAATAAGATCTGAGTTTTTTTCTCTAGCAACTCCATGCAAGACTCTTAAGAGGTATTTGATGATACTCATTTTTATACTTTTTTTGGTACCTGCACTCCACAGCGCCCATCAAAAGCTGGAAATTATACTTGTTATCGATTTTTTTCTCAAGCATCCTTATTTTCTAAAGTGTCTACTAATTTTCTATGTTAAGTTCCCTTGTTAACTTCCTTTCAGTAGGAAGTTATCCAAAGCTAATAATAGATTAAAAATGCAGTTTGCAAAACAGCATGAATCTTATTAAAGAAACATAGCTTATACTGCTTATTTGTCAGTCTGATATGTAATTTGGTGTATTTTTTTACCTTTTCAATTAAGGATTGAAACACCCATATATCCTTATGCATACCAGAGACTCCAGTGTCTCCTTAAGATTTTAACATTAAATTACACTAGAAACACAAGACTTTTTCTCCCAATCATTTCAGAGAATGAGGTAAAGAAACAGGGAAACAGAGCACACACTTCAAACTCCAGTCACTGCCATATAAACAGTCACTAACTAATAAACATTAATAGTCTATTGTTGAATGAGAGGGAAGAGTATTGCAGAAACAACTGCTGATCCATATTTGCACAGAGGACAACTAAAACTGACAAAAGAGCCAAAACACTGACAAGACTGACTGGCAAAGATGCCAACATCTTCATTGTAAGACTAGAAGAATGAATTGATGAGGCACGGAAACAACATAAGTGAAATTCAACTGAATTTCTGGACACAGTGATTAAAATCCCAATACTCATAATCTAACAAAAATATATTACAATTTGTAAATGTAAGTAATACCTCAGCCTTTAATATTCTGTATACAATTGAAAAGGGTTGCAACCATTATCAAAAGACAAAACAATGAACAGAAGCAGAAAAAGAGATTGCCTAGATATTGAAGCTATTTAAGTCAACAAGAATTAATATATTATACACCATTAGAAAAAAGTAACATGCATGAACAGATGGAGAATTATAATAGCCTAGAAGAGAATGACAAATGGAAATTCTTGAAATAAACAGACATGGGTACCGCCTATGAAGAACAATTTACTAGGCCCATCAGGAGCATCAATACTACTGATAAAGTAGTTAGTAAACCTGGAAACATGAAAGTCTCCACAATTTCTTACAGTAATTGATCAAACAAATAGATTTAAATATCAGTAAATGACAAAGAAGATAGGAACAATGCTATCAATATGCCTGACCCGATCGATCTTAACCAAATACTTTTCCTGGTAACAGCAGAATACACAGTGTTTTCAAGTGCAGGTGGAGGTATACAATGAAAGACGTCAATGAATTAAAGGAATCAAAATCAAAAAAAGGGTGTTGGCATACAGAAACTGAACTAGATAGTAACAGAAAAATGTGATGGCCCTGAATATGTTGGAAATTATAAACACAATTCTAGATAACCTACAGCTCAAACAATAAGGCACAATGAATATTAGGAAGTCTTTTAAAAATAAATAAAAACAAAAACAAAATATACAATGGAAATAAAACAATACTTGAAAGGACATAATTAGCATTAAAAGATGCTATATGATGAACAAAATCTCTAACTGATGCACATAAATCCAATACAAATAGAAAAAGGATATAATTAGGATCTGTAACAATTTAATGAAATGTGAAAAAGAATAATGAGAGAAAAATAAAGGAAATGAAAAACTGGTTCTTTAAGATCTGTGCAATTGATGTATTGCACGGTAATACAAATTACCAAGGTTGCCAGTGACAATGGCATTACTACATATTATTCAAATCATAACAGATAATAAGGGTACATGTAAACAACTTTATGTCAATAATACAGTCACTGTGGGCTGGATGCTTTTTTATTTTCCTCTCTCCCCTGGGCTGTATGCTTTAGAGGAGAGTTTTAGAGTTTTAAGGGAACAATTGACTACCAAGTGGCAGAATAAAAGAATTTCTGTAGGTACAGAACTACTCTATATCCTGCTTGTGGTGGTTGTACTACTATGTGTTTGTCAAAACTTCTCAGGTGAAGCAAAAGTTAAATCTTACTCAGGATAAGTTAATTAACTTCTTCAACATTAGAGACGATGATTGTTTCCCAATCATCCTTGACAAGAGACATAATATGTAATTGCAAGGACCATATTTACATTGGTTTTAGTTTATGTGGCTTACAAATGCTTATTAGATGGCAAAACTTTGAATAAAATTCTTGTTACGGTGATTGAAGGAAATTACACTGACATGACAACTACTGGCCAATAACAGTTTTGGATTGAATCCTGAAATAAAAAAAGACTATACTGGAAAAACTGATGAAGACTACAAAATTAAAAGTCCAAAACATATGATTTTTAATGTAAATATATTTTTGAATGAACAAAGGTATTGAAACAATTTAAAGGAATCAGAGAGTAAAAGCTCTTAATCCAATTTCTAGTGCTAGAGCAGCTGCGGGAGGTCCAGCAACATGCAGACCAGCTCGCTCTCAAATCGACTTGTTTACTAAAGTCCAGGACACGAGCCAGAAAAGATGCGTTGCTCGTAAATGTCTGCAGCTGCTCTCATCTCTTCCATTCTTTATTCTGGGTCATGTGATATTTACTATGCAATAACAGAGCGTGCTTGGAACTGCTCCAGACTAGGGTAGTCTTAGGAGGCCCAAGACTTACCTAACCTTCTCAGACATTTAACCAAGTCTGGTGTGGGCCAATGGCAAGAAATGAACAAATGCACACTTTATAACATTCCACTTTTAAGTTATGTTATGGCAACTCTTTATTGTTGAGTGAAACCTTTCTGTTGACATAACCTATCCATCACATCCTGGGCAGGTCCAGAGTTGCTCATGAATTTTGTGTGTGGGATTAACTCCTACACTCCATTTGCAATTCAAATGTGTTCACTGCAGAATTTGGCATTCGTCTCCTTCACAAACAGCATTTGAGCTTTTTCTTTCTGGGAGATTATCCCACCAACTTTCTCATCCTTGGTGTCCCTCAGTCTTCGGCTGGAAGTTATAGATAGTTAAGGAGCTCATACTTTTAAGAGAAACAAACTTCCCAGAGTATTCTTTTAGGATGTTAAATACATTGGTGCAGGAAGACTAGATTGCCTTCTCCAAGCCCACTCAGTTTACAGTGAAGTAATGAAAAGTGAATACATCACTGATTTAATATAATCATCATTCCTCTGATTGACTAATACCCAAAAGAAGTTAATGTTGCTCTTTTTTATTCTGACAACCCCTTTATATTTCTGTAAGAAAATGACTCTAACTCAGGCAAAAGTCTCACTAGCTGAAGAAACTTTATTTTGACCATCCACAATTCCTCCAAATGACTGTCTTTTTCCAAGGAAATTAATAACTTTCAAAAGTAAGAATGTTCAAACCACTTTTATCTATATGTACAGAAAAGGTAACTTTCCCCTTCAGAATTATAGACTTCTCCCTGAAGGCCCTGTGGGCATAGCAATGGAACACAGTGTTACCAATTCAGAGTAAATGTTCATTTTAGCTTTCTTAGGAGACCCAGGGAAAATGTTGTGGCCTTTTATTTTGCCTCAAACTTCTTTCCTCTGATGTAGTGTTGGAGTCTCCTAACAATGGCATGAGGGGAAGATTGTTCTGGTCTCCAAGCGTCTCTCCATCTTTCATTATCACATTCACAATCTTCTCAGCTACACTAGAGACATCTTGCAGCTCTCAGTGTTCCATCAGTAGGTGAGGGAATTCAGAGTCCACCTTGATTCTTTGATTTCAGGGCCTCATCTTTACTCCACTCCTTTTATCATTCTGATGTGTAGAATTTCATAAGGGTCCCCCAATTCCTGGTGTTGATGGGAAACAGAGATACACTCCACCTGTTGAAAACTGCCAAATTTCCCTGAATGCAAAATGATCTACCCTTTTGGAACTGAACTGAGGTCAGGGATCAGTTCCATTTTCAATTCCCCTCACCAGTTTCTCTCTGAATTCCTTAGAGTGCTCTTTACTTAACTCGGAATTATTTTAAAATCTCTTCAGTACCTATACTACTTTTATTTATTTATTTTTTAAAATCTCTTCAGTACCTATACTACTTTTATTTATTTATTTTTTGTGGGTGTGTGATTTGTGTGATGAGGGATGGATCAGATAATTGTGTGGAGAAAAGCAGAGAGAAAACCATTCTTAGAAAACTGGAGTTTGTATAAGTAATTCATCTTAAAAAAAAACAGATTAAAGGGAGTTGTCTTGGTTTATTTTTTTTGCATGTCTTAGTCCATTTTTTCCAGCACCATTTGTTGAAGAAGCTGTCTTTGTTCCAATGTGGGTTTTTCACTCCTTTGTCAAAGATTAGCTGACTATATATGTGTGTGGTTTTATTTCAGGGCACTCAATTCTTGGAAGTGTGGAGGACCCTCAAACTAATGAAAATGGAACTACCATTTGACCCAGCAATCACTCTTCTGGGAATCTACCCAAAGGAGACTTCGGTGTGGGTACAAAGGTACAACTGTGCTTAGATGTTTACTGCAGCACTATTTATAATTGCAAAGACACAGAAACAACCCAAATGTCCAAAAACAGATGAATGGATGGAAAAGATGTGGTATATATGCACAATGGACTATTACTTATCAATTAAAAATGACAACTTTGATGATTTTATGATAACATGGATGTACCTAGAAGAAATCATATTAGCAGAAACAAGTCAGAAAGAAAAAGAGAGAAACCAAATGGTTTCACTAATATATGGACAACCATAGGAAAATACACAACTGGGGGTGGGGACCAGCTGGAGCAACCAGGGAGGGGAGGTGGTGGGTGACCCCTGTGGATTACAATGATGTGAAATATATGTATATGTAAATAAATTATTTAAAATAAAAAAGATTTAAAAATATCTTTAGAATAGTTTCATAACAAAGTTAAACCAAAGGTACAAAGAATACCAATATATGACATGAGTATGCCTTCTCTATCAAGGGGTGCATTTATTATAATCAATGAGTCCATTCAATTTTATCAAATCATGCAGAGTAATTTTACAACCCTAAAAATCCTCTGTCCTTCATCTATCCATTCTTTCCTCTCTCCAACCCCTGCTAATCTCTGATTTTTTAACTTTCTCCATAGTTTAATCTCTTCCAGAATGTCATATAGTTCAGATCATAAGGTGTATTGCATTTTAAGAATGACTTTTTTTCATGGTTACAGGACCTATTCTATGTTTCATCTCTCTTTCATAGATGCTAAGAGTCACCTTTGTGAGATGCATTGTTATTTTACAAGCCACCTAGGGGAAAATATGCTGCTAATTAAATATGAGCAGAGCTTTATTGAAGTTTGAATTTTAATTTATTTATTTTAAAATTAGAGATCACAACTGATCACACAGAAACAGTAAATGCTTTTTCACATATCAAAGTGAAATTAACATTCTCTAAAACATATCATTGTTGGAGTCTATTCACAGTAAGTTTTGACAGTACACCATTTCAGGATTTCAGGATAATATTTCCAGGATTTTCTTCCAAGTTACTGACATCCATTCTTCAGTTTTGATACTAGAGTTTCCTTGAACTCAGAATAAAGTGTCACACAGAACATTTCTGACAATCTGAATTTAGGTTGCATCCCAAAATGGTCCTTAAATGGTTTGCAGCCTGAGACATGGTGGGATTGCAGGAATCCCAACCTCAGAAACAGCAAGCAATGCAGTCAGTGATATTTTCCTCAGAACTGCCACCTGGTGCCACTGTACCAGCACATGTGAGCCCTCTTCACTGTGACAACATTTGGTGACATACATCTGAGGAGGAGTGACTTTGAAGCACATACAGCATTGTAAACCAGTATCACCTCAATTAAAGAAAAAAAGGTGGTCTTACCTTACCTGATGAGAAGTAGTAATGCTTAATCCTCACAACACTCTGAGGCAACGACTATTATCTCCACCTGCATCTGTTCAGAATGCTATTAAAAAATGACTATAAACTGCATAATTTATAAACAATAAAAATCTATTTTCCCACAGTTTGGTAGGCTGGACTGGATGACTGAATCTCTCTAACAAAAGCATCATCCCACCCATAAGTGTTCCACCCTATTTACCTCCCTAGAATCTTCCCCTTAGACCATCACATTGGGGGTCATGAATTCAACAGATAGATTTTTGAGGGACATGATCTTTATTTTATAAGAAAGCATGAAATATAGAAAGTTCGAGAGCTTTTCCCAAGGTCACACAGTACTAAGACTGCAAGCCAAGCAGTATTTGCAGAATCCCTCACTACATGGTTCCCTCGCTCTCTTCCTGATCTCTGTCCTCAAGGGCCACCTCCAATGACTTTTCCTGATCACCTGAACTAAATAGCCCTTCTCGTTACTCTGTCTTCTTACCCCACTTCCTTCATAGCACATCCAGTGATGAGATATTGTGGTTAATAGCCATCAGTTTATTTGTTCACTGTTGACCTTCTATTCCAGATTATACACCCTACAAGGCAGGAAGTTTCACTGTTGTATTCCCAAGCATCTATGATAGTACTGATCATGTCACTCATTTTTGAGTGGCCGTTGTGTTCAGTCTCCTGCTGAGAACAAGGTGGTGGGTATCAGAATGAATGTCAGAATAAACTTCACTTTGTAGCCAGACCCAAACAGTTTATCCATTCAAGTTAATTCATTTTAGAATAACTGCTACCCTGGTCTTGGATTTCTAGCCTCCATAATTATGATAAAATAAATGTCTGTTGTTTATAAGCCATACAGTCTGTGGTACTTGTTACAGCAGACCTAGAAACTTAATACACCATATTTGAGAGAAGCCTTTATTTACTAACAAATTGAAGTAAAAGAACTTCTTGTTTCAAAGCTGTGATATTTAGCCAAACATTGCTTCTCTAAGATTAAACTGTTCCTACCTATATAATCTGCCCTTTAGATAAAAACACAATATTGTATTTCTTTTCACACTTACACTAATAAAAGACGGTGAGTGGTGAAGACATATGTTGTCTCTCCTACACAGTTCTGTCAATCTTTTTAACAAATATTGCTTTCTTTGCTATGTATGCACTGCTAAGAAGTTATAGCTTCCATTACTAAATATCAGTTTTGTTCTTTTAAAGATATTTTATTTTTATTTTTGCAAAAGTGTCTTTTTAGTTCTTCTGTCCATTTTTTGACTGGGTTGTTTGCTTTGTTTTTGTCAAGTTGTGTAAGATTTTTGTAGATCTTTGATCTCAGTTCCTTATTAGTTGTATGGAGTGAAAATATACAAATCTGTGTTTTATGCTATTTATTATTGATTCAGCTTCAAATGAATTAGCGTGATCTTGGTCATCAGTTCAAAAAGGAGTTCTTTTGTGGTTATAACCAATTGCTCTAAAATAAAAACTTCTTTTTTTAAAAAAAGATAATTTATTTATATATATTTCACATCAATTTAACCTCCATTTAATCTCCAGGGGTCACCTACCACCTCCCCTCTCTGACCACTTCAGCTGATTCCCACCTTCCCATTGTGTTTTTTCATTTGGTTGTCCATATATTAGTGAAACCATTTGGTTTCTGTCTTTTCCTTTCTGACTCATTTCTGCTAGTATGATTTCTTTAGGTACATCCAGGTTTCCACAAATCCATCAAATTTGTCATTTTTAATTGATGAGTAGTACTCCATTGTGTATATATTCATCCATTCATCTGTTTTGGGACATTTGGGTTATTTCCATGTCCTTGCAATTGTAAACAGTGCTGCAATGAACATCTAAGCACAGGTATCCTTTTGTACCCACATTGAGGTCTCCTTTGGGTAGATTCCCAGAAGAGTGTTTGCTAGGTCAAATGGTAGTTCCATTTTCATTAGTTTGAGGGTCCTCCACACTGCTTTCGATAGTGGTTGGACCAGTTTACATTCCCACCAGTAGTGTAAGAGTGTTCCTTTCTCCCCACATCCACGCCAGTATTTATTGTTGTCTGTTTTTTTTGATGTGGACCATTCTTACTGGTGTAAGGTGGTATCTTATTGTGGTTTTGATTTGCATTTCTCTGATTGCCAGTGACATTGAGCAATTTTTCATGTGTCTGTTGGCCATTTGTATTTCTTCTTTGTCATCTGCAGATGTTTCCAAAAAGGGATTTCTGAATTGTGCTTCATGGAGGGTTTTGCACAGGTTTTCCACTATGTATGTTATGGTTTCAGGCCTGACATCTAAATCTTTTATCCATTTTGAGTTGGTTTTTGTACATGGTGTGAGGATGTTGTCTTGGTCCATTTTTTTGCCAGTCTTAGTCCAATTCCCCAACATAATTTATTGAAGAGGCTATCTTTGCTCCTATGTAAATTTTTCCTCCCTTTGTCAAAGATAAGTTGACTATACATGTGTGGTTTTATTTCTGGGTTCTCAATTCTGTTCCATTGATCTGATTGTCTGTTGTTGTACCAGTACCATGCTGTTTTAATCATTATGGCTTTGTAGTATAGCTTGAAGTCTGGAATAGTTAGGCCTGCAGTCTCTCGTTTTTTGGCCAGGAGGTTTTTTGATATTCTAATGAGATCCTGAAGAACAAACAAAACTGTGTCTTCATATCTTTGACTAAAAAAAGAAAACATTTGAATTATCAAACAGGAATTTCAGAAACTTTGTAAACAGAGTTCCAAATGCTTTATGTGTGGTAACTATTTGAATGCTTACAATGCTATAGTGTATCTTATTCCTATTTAACAGTCAACATGTGCTATGTTATTTGCCCCAAATCACAAAGCTGAGAAATGAGAGGCTCAATGATGGCAGTGTGGTTCTTGGGAGCTTCCTCCTAATTGCTACTCTGCCAGAGGTTGAAGTTGCACAAGTGATTTCCACCAAATTTTAGTTCTGTGAATCCAGTCAGTTGTTTTTAGAATTTTCTATCCATGATCTATGTCTCCTGACTTCTAGTCTTACATACTATCTCTCTTTTTTAATTTACTATTGCTTTATAATTTCTCCAAATTGTGTTTTCCAATTTATTGTTTCATCAGGTTTGTTTAATTTTCTATTTTAATCAGTCATTGAGGTCTGTATGTATATTTGAAATATACAAATTATATTGTTTTTTTTCTCATATTGATTTAATTTCTCATACTGATGACAACTGAGTGGTAACATTTGAAGAAGATTGTCTTGGTCTCCCCTGTCCGAGAAATACCCACATAAGGAACTGAGAATTTTAGATGTCTCTATTTCCAGACTCTGAGCAGACCAGGGGTCACTTTAAATCATTGATTAAAGAATAGAGGTGTCTTGTCTCAGAGACTCAGATAACCTTTTACCTAATTAGACTGAAAACTAGGGCTGCCTAGAAGAGTACAGATAAATCTTTCTGAAATCAGTAAGCAGTTAGTTGTCACTTACTGTCCATAGGTTCTTGAAAACTCACTTTAATAACATGAAAAAACATTTAATGAACAGTTTTCCTATAGGCTAATATATATATATATAATATATATATAATTATATATATAAAAATATAATTTGACAACTTTTGGGCACAGAAACATCGCCAAATTTCCAAATAAAAATCCAATGCAATTCAAACATTCCATTATCATTTCTATTTATTAATTCATTTTCCAGCATATCTATTTCAGACAAAATTGCCCCCTTGTCTAGAGCCTCTTGGCTAGAGCTCCTCCTGGCAGCTCAGGGTGTGAGGTAGGACCCAACCTAGGTCAGCACACCTTTCACTGCAGGGCACATGCACGCTCACACCCACACTCATACTGGGCTGATTTAGGCTCACCAGTGAAACCAATGTGCACAGGTTCAGAATGCAGGATGAAATAAGAGTACTTAAAGTAAATGCATGCAAACTGGGGAAGAAGGTGCAGACTCTACAAATACTGGGTTTCTAGTCGAGTTGATTCTTTTTCCTCTCAATGTTATAGCAATGAATGAAATGGTGTTGTTCAAGAATCTACTGTGTAAGCTTTTGTAAATACCACTTGGTGTGCACCCAAGGCCTAGTGTAAGACCTAGCATATCAGAAAATCTCAAGTGGTTACTTGACTTAATTTTTAAGGAAGTCTGAGTCCTGTTTTTGAGCTTCAGTGATGGAATTGTTTTGTGCCACTGGATGGTGCTATAAAACCACACACATACAATGAAAGCTTGCTGATTCCAAGCAGACAATACCATTTCTAATTTTGCTTTTCAAACCACCCCAGTCTGGATATCACAGGATCTCTCTGAAAAAAGTTGGAAATGTTTGATTCTTCTTTTTGCTTTGCAAATTTAAGTGTTTTTTTTTTTTTTCTTTTTTAGAGCAGTGCTACATTCAAGGTAAAATTAAGGGGAAGGTACAAAAATTGCCTGTATGTCCCTGGCCCCACACATGCATAGCCTTCCCCTTAACACCCACTGCCAGAATGGTTCATTTTTTTATACTCAATGAACCAGCATTGACATATTGTTAGTCAAAATTTATAATTTGTTTTCAGATTCACTCTTGGTGATGTACATTCAACAAATTTGGAAAACGCATAATGATATGTATCCATTCTATATCATACAGAATATTTTCATCATCTTAAACACACTCACTTCTCTGTTTATCCCTTCTTCCCTTGGATTCATTCTTGAAAGTATGATTAGTTCAGTAACATGTCTTCTAAAATTGGATACACCCAGAGATTTCCACACCTATGATACTCAGAAGATAGGCACATCTGTGGAGTATTTGTTGTTTTCAGCAAAAGTGGAAGTGTGAGTTAATAGAAAGAAACCAGTAATCCTAAAATTTGGGTACCAGATCGTACATCTCTGTACAAAATTTCTCAAAGTGAAATTATTCAACTTGAAGAGTGGTTTTAAGAACATGTTCTGTTGCTTCAATGATCTAATGAGTCTTTAGAGATGCCTCTATTAAAATAACCAAGGGTGTGTGTGTGTGTGTGTGTGTGTGTGTGAGTTGATGTGAGTGGATGTGTGCACGCAGGTGCATGCACATGTGCATGAGCATTTGGTAATTAAAGGATACCCAAAGGGGAAATGCGAAAAGTCCTATCTCTTCCAACTGCTTCAACCAGAATAGCTCTATGTTGGGGGAAGGGGTAGGAAGTATATAAGCTTTTGTTTCTTTTGTTTTAGACAGTGTTGCTTTCTGTTCTACGCAAATTTGAATCAGTCACAATGTTTAATGAGCTCAGTGACCCTTCCTGTGGTTGTAGGTTGCATATTTTTCTTGGCTGAATTTTTCACCTTGATCTACCTATGGGCAAATTGAGAGGATGTGGGGCTCTGGATCAGGCTGACACAGCACCTTGCAGATCTGGGCTCACAGTCAGTGTCTTCCCTATTCTCTATAGCTCTTTCTTTCCTCATAATCACCTGAACTCCCCCCGCCTCCACCCCAAACAAGCTACCACTCAAGAGGTGGTACTTGGAGAAGAGACACAGAGCTTTCTGTGTCTGATACAATTAATTGAAGATGAAAAAATACACTGCTTCTTATAGAGAGCTTGGGCAAGTGCACAGGTGGAAACTGAATGCCATGGCCCTCATGCAGGAGAGCATCATCCCAGGGAGGCTTGAGTACTGAGTCAAGAACACAGTGTACACAGAAAAGAGTCACAGAGATGGGTAGGTGAGAACATTGTGAAAATTCAACAAGCATATTTTGTGCATGTGCTATCTGCTAGGTTATAAAGTTGCAGAACTGAAAAGAAGGACTTAAGAGATGGGGATGGCTCTCACTAGGTCATGTTTAAATGCTTTAAGAGTGGATGGAAAAACTCCTAGGGCAGTTCAGATTTTCACCAAACCTAGCGTTTGTAACTTTGGGAGACTTCCTGAAGGAGCTGATGCCTGAACCAAATCTCAGTTGACCTATAGAGACCATTGAAATCATTTATGGCTAAAAATACCCCTTTGTTGAAAACTTTTAAAAGTCTCATTTATTTTGTATCTCTTTGGTTGTCATGTTCATATTATTTCATTTCTTTTGCATCCTCATAGTTGATATTAATAATTATTCATTAATTTCTAAGCACAATGTTAACATCATATACAATTCTACATTTTATCTTCACAAAATCTGGTGAAATTAGACATGCACTAAGACTTTCATGTTGAGAACTTTTCAATGGGAAGTTTCATAACTTCCCATATGGTTTCAAAAACCATAAAATAGTTTTTTGTTGTTGTTGTTTTATTTTTTTGTCTGTTTATTTTTGCCACCTTTGCCCAGTATGAACAGTTGTATACTCAGGGTCAGTGGTATTTCAACAGACCCCACACATTTACTCACATCAGGAATATATTGAAACAAATTTCAGACAACATCCTATTTTTGTATATAACTTGATGTGAGAATCTAAAAGGTAATGATAAGGATACTTCAAAACATGTAACAAGTTTGTTTCCAGCTAAGATAGAGTAACGGGGACAGGATTTATTCTCCTATCTGAAATAATGAAGATAATAATAATGGCAAAATAGAGGAAACATTTTTAAAGACAATGGACATCAGGCAGTAATGAACAAGAATACCTGAAGTCTGAAAACAAGAGCAGCTGGGTTCCCCCTTTGTCCCAGCTAATTGTCTTGCAAGAGCTGGGGTGTGGCTTAAGAAGGTGGTTTGTGAGGAACCAGACCGACTCCCTGAGCAGGATTTTTGTAGAAGTGAAAATTGGACTGTAAAATTAAAATGAAAATGATTTAAATGCTCATCATGAATTGATGTGGATATTATATCTCAACTATCTATCAAGAATAACAGGGAAATTATATGGGAGAGGACATGCATTTTGGAGAAGCATTGGATATTGCATGTCTGGTGAAAATGATTTTAAAGTGAGAGGAGAAATTCAAGTATTACTTTCAAATAAATCAACCTTCAGAAAAATATTTGAGTTCTTGTTTCCGATCAAAATTATCATGCCATACATTAACAAATCATGCATGTTCAACCTAAGCAATTTCATTTTTAGTCAGAGAACATGTTCATAATTTAAATCTTAGAAATGAGAATTAGGAATTTTTAATTGTTCTGGGCATAGCTCTTCCTGACCTGCTGACCTTCTGCTTCCTCCTTGGTCAAAACTGTATAATTGTCTTGAACCATATCTTCAGTCACTTGGCATTGCCATTTTCTTATCTACAAAATGGAAACAAACATTATTAGTCTCAATAATCATAATTGGAGTCTAATCTATACCCCTTAAACGAATTAATGAAATGGTTTGTCCAACACATAAATACTATCACAGTTCTGATCAGTGATTGTAATCTTCCAGGGACTCCAAAGCTTACAGAGGATATAAACTGTTTCCTGACTCCAACTGTAAAAACCAACTTCCTTATTTCAGCAGAAATGACACCATTAGAATGAGGTTGTACTATAAAAAAATCATTTCCTAACAGTGCAATATTTTTCAAAATTTCTCAGTCATTTTTCTTTTTAAAGGCGATAAGAATCTCAGCAGCCATCCAGCTGTGGCCCTTCTTTTTCACAGGAGCAAAGTCATGCCAAATTACTGACCGGCTTGCCTATGTGTTCTTCGCAGAGATCCTGGACTTATTGGTCTTTCTTCTGTCCAAGAGCAGGTACTAGAAAAATCACCACCTGTAGTTAAGGTCCAGGGTAAATAAAAGCTTCAAATGCTCCACTAAGCTGCTCTTAGTACCATCTGGTGACTGATGTGAATCTATCAGAAAAATTGGGAGAGGGGTAGAGTCTTGTTGAGAAGGAGCATGACTGCTCAGACTGAGTCAATGCTTATCATCCTGGAGTGCTAAAAAATTCAACAGGGAAGGTATATCGAAAAGAAAGCATGTTGAAGGTGTTTTTGGTTCTGAAGGTAGAGTATTAATGCCAAGATATAGGATGACTTCAACTTCCCCAAAACTGGGAGCATTGGGGATGCAGTTGGGGGAATGAGTAGAAAAATTATTTAGTGCAAAGCTGGCCTATGGGAGAACACTCACAGCCCAGCTGGTCCTACAGAGATTCAGATTTTGGGGAGAGGATGTTGGAAAATAAGAAGGGTCACAATTCAATAAGGGAGAAAAGGTATTTCTAGGATATGAACCTGCAATGAATAAAAGAATAAGATACTCATGGGGGTGCTTATGCTGAGTAAGTAGAAATTATGCATAGGTTGCTTTAAAATGTACACCATCTTTTGCAGCTGGATTTCCAACAAACACACAAGTAGTCCTGCTCCTGTTTTTCCTGCTTACTGGATTTGGTTACAGGATTTGCTATTACAAATGTAGTCAGGAGATTAGAACTGACATGTTTATTGTCAATCATTCTTCTCCAAACAACAAAAACTATCATAATTCAGAATCATAGAACCTTAGAGTTAGATACAGGAACCTTAGAACAGGGTTTCTATCCTTGGTACAATGAATGTTTTAGGTCCAGTCACACTTTTGATGGGGGATCACCCTAAACATTGTAGGGTGTTTAGCAACATCCCTGCCATCTACTCCTTAAGTGCCTCCCCTGTGATGTCAACCAAAAAGAACACCTCCCCTGTGGTGTCAACCAAAAATATCTCCAGACATTGCTAAAAGTCAAAAATTTTCTGGAGGCAAAATCACAGTGAAAACACTACCTGAGAATGTTTTATCTAACTCATCTCAAATCTTATGCAAGCGGAAAATGAAAATACTTCTGCAGACAAGGAAGGGAACTGGGAATAGCTTTAACAAGCTCACTAGCAGACTTCATTATGCTTAGATTTGCATACTCATAGGAAAAATAAAACACAAAATTCTTAGAAAATATTAAATATACCAAAATTCTGAGCAAAATCATTTCAAAGTTTTGACTAAGAATTTTGAATTTACTTCCTCTCACATGTCCTTTTACCAGCAGGTCTGTATGCTAAATATAGCTGCATACAATGAGGTCAAGGTTTTTAAATGAGGATGATTTTAAATTTTTGGTGGTCTTTAACAAGAAAAAATTTTGTTCACACAAGTACGTGCTACAAAAGTTTAAAACGGATGTATTACCTTTCCATACCACTGAAAGTTTACATTGGTCAGTGCTATATTAGGAAATCAGTGTTTTTATTTTTTTTACTTTTATTATAAGTCACAGGGTGTTATTTAGTAGTTAAAATATGGCATTGACCTCTAATTTCCTCTTATTTTAATTAATTGATTAAATTAAAATATGTAAAATTTATTTTAAAGCACTTGGTTTTATTACTTCAACTAAATTTGAATCTACTTAAGCATTTGTTCTTAGCAGTTACTAGGTAGGATACCACAGTTAATGTGGAATTCATTTTATTGTGCTTGATGATGAAGGAATCAAAAATTTTTTGCAACATTTATATACAGTTTGCACTAGCACTACTAATTGAAAAGTTCATCTCTCCTCCACTGCACATTAGTGCCATCTTTTTAATAAATTGACTGCCCATCTATGAGTGGGTCTGTTTATAGATTTTCTTTCACTGGTCTATTTGTTTCTCTTTATTCTAAACACTTACTCTTTTACTTATCAGTGTAATGTCTTTACATCCAGTAGAATTCCTTATTTTTTAACATTGACTTGATTCTTCTTGTCCTTTCAATTTGCTGATAAATTTAGGACTCTGCACATTTTCATTAAAATAATTACACCCATCAAAAATATTTAAAACCATTGTTGACAATCATTTGAAAACTTTGTATGTACATTTTGAAATTAAAAAATATAAATGGCTGCTCCTAATCCTGACAGTAGTGCTTAAATTTTTTAAGACAAAATGAAAGTATTTCAAAGTCAAACTTTTATATATCTTGTGCTTCAAAGTAGTAACAAAGATCTGCCTTCTACATTGCAGCTGCTCTATAGTGGCAGTTGTCCTGAAGCTAGTATGGATACCAGTAAATGGGCTTCTTGTCCTTCAGTTACAAATGGGTAAAAGGATCCTGTTTCCGTAGTGTAGTGGTTATCACATTCGCCTCACAAATGGGTAAGAGGGTCTGGCATATGTAAACATGGAGATGCTCAGCTACTGCTTTTGTGGACAGACCAGAATGCCCCACCACACTTCTGCAACTGGTTGCATCTGTTCTGAGCTTCAGGCTCTGGGCACCTCAAACTCCCTATGGTATTTAGACATTATCTAGGATGGCTGTGGTGCACTTTGAAGCCAGCTATAGTAGTGCACCTTCTTGGTGGTTTCAGGGCATCAGGGTGAAGCAAACATGGTAAATGAGGTTCGCTAAGCTTGCTGTCTTCTCTGGGGTCTATGAGGTTGGCCCCTGGACTCCTGCACTGTTCATACCACTTCCCAGAGAAGCTGTGATGAGACTGCTCTTGGTTAAGGGCATCTGGCTTCAGGGTCTCCTTCTGTCCCAAACTGTAGGAACAGTCCTAGTTGCTGGGAAACTCAGTCATTCACATCACAACTGGAATCTATTTGTGGCATCCCCCTGTGATATGTACGCAGGCTGAGAAACTCTGCCTTAGAGAATTATCAGGCTCTAGGTGAGTATTCTGTGGCCCAGAAAGGGATATGACTCACCCTAAGTCACCCTTGAAGTTAATGAGAGACAGGACCAGAACGTAACTCTTCTGGCTCCTCATACCATAACTAGGTAGAATCTTCATTTCCATCTTTGTTTTCCCCCTCCTATTTTTCTTCCTCCCATTGACTCATTCACCACAAATCCCTCATGTGCCAAGTCTACTAATCAAGGATGTTGACTTGTACAACACCTACTGCAGGGAGAGCAATGTTTCTTAAGCTTTGGTGTGCACAAGAATAGAGCTTTAAACATTGGTGTATCCTACTGCTGTGTCTTTGTGAAGAAAATCAAAGAAGGGAAGAAAGAAAAGTGAAGACCTATGGTAGGAAGCATGTGGCAATATTTTCATTATACTCCATCTAATTCCTTTGACTGAATCTTACACTGAACACTAGATCTGAGTGACCTGGAAGAACACATCATGACCCAAAGGCTACATATATGTAAGAGTTCCAAAATAACAGATTGTTTTATCTGATGAAAATTTGAAATGATGTCAGGTGCTTGAAGTTGTACACAGTGGTTTCCAAATACTAGTGTGTATGAGAATCTCGTTGGGAGTTTATTCAACTTATCTATGCAAGCAATTCATCATCAGCTGATTTGGAAGGAAGCCTGAAGATTTGCATTTTAACAAGTACTCTGGGATTATCTGATTGAAAAATGTTGAAATAAGAGTGAGACCTTCTAATTTGATTACGTTACATAAAGGGGACATTACAAAAGACTGAGGGGAAAATGAACTTAATTTTCAAACTTGTCTAGAGTAAGTTATTAAAAATATTCATGTTAAAAATTATTTCCTAAAGTTAAAAAAATTAATCCCTCCTCCTTTTTGCTCTCTTCCTATATTTTTTTGATTTTTGAAACTGGGAGAAGAGATGTTCAGTGTTTTTCCTTAAATGAATGAAAATTATTTATATAAAAATGTCATCAGAGTAGAATAAGCAAGTTACAAACTCTTCAAAATGTTTGACCCTTTGCCTACATCCACTCCAAATACCTGCAAGACTTCCCTTGTAATAGCCAACCTGCTTACATATACTTGTACTGCTCTTTACTGTCCCAAAATGATGAAGTACACAGTGGAAGAAATAGATTGAGGTAGTGTGCTCCTGATAGCCTTTCTGACTGTCGGTTGTGGAAGGTTTGGAGCACCTCAAGCCAGTTACAGTAGAGGTGTGGTATGAGGATCCATGTAGTAGAATCAATAGTATAGGCCCAGAAATGGGCTTGTATATATACTTTTACTGAGTTAACCCTTTTCTCCTCAAAGTCCATCTAAATGAATCTTATGTGTATGTTTCATATTGTTGTTATACATGTATTACATATATGTGTGTGACTAACTCTACCATTTGACTACTGTCATAGATACCACATTTTCATATTTTAGGCTCAGAAAAGCTTTGTTAAGAAGGTAAAATTAATTTTGTTTTTCTTAATTTGAAAAAATGGAAGATTGAGAATTGACATGTATAATTTTGAACAAGTTATTCTAGTTCCCCAAATTTCTGTGGTTTCTTTTAATGTATAATGATTAGGAGGATTGACCTAGGGAATCTCATGGTAGCAATATATCATATTAACTTGACCCAAATTGCACAGCTAGAAAAGGACTTTCACAGAACCTTTTCACCAAATTCAGAATGTGCTGTTCTAAATAACATGGTTTATCATAGATGAGAACACTCAGAACTGTCAACTGGAGTCTCTGAAATCTTGTTTTATATAGGACAACAAAATCAAAGAATACTCCTTGCACTGCTATTCATCTGAGAACCAGGAGAGTCTGCATCCATCTTCTTCTGATCCATGTTAGGATTGCCCTGAGGAGGCCTCCTAGCCCTGGATAGGCTCATAACACTGAAGGGCAGATGCTTGAGTGCAAAGCAAGAGTCCAACCTCAGTAAGAGCACCGTGATGCAGCAGCAGCCTCCCTGCAAGTTGCTCCTCATGGTCTCAGCAGATTGACATCAGCCTGCTGGAATTATAAGACAATTGCATCTGTGTCCTCTAGGCCTTAGTTCTGGTCTTTCTGCTTCACCACTTTGAAGGTGCCTTGCCACACCCAAACATCTGATACAAATCTTACAGGACGTGGCAGAACATGTCAAGATTGC
This sequence comes from Uropsilus gracilis, assembly GCA_004024945.1. Classification (NCBI taxonomy): domain Eukaryota; kingdom Metazoa; phylum Chordata; class Mammalia; order Eulipotyphla; family Talpidae; genus Uropsilus; species Uropsilus gracilis. The sequence continues at coordinate 15,361 of PVHY01011271.1, read as the reverse complement.
ATGTTCTAGATCTCATCCTAAGGGCCAGATATCCCTGTGTCCTTGGAAAAGTTACTCTCTGAACCCTTGTTGCCACATCTTTGAAACAAATGTAGCTGCTCAAATAAATCTTTAAGATAAGCATTTTCAGCTTTGAACAGCCACTAAGAATCACCAGGGATGTTGGTTGACTTGTAGGGTCCTGAATTCAATGGTTTTAGTCAATGGGCTGAAGACAGCCATACAGATCTGAAATTTTCAGGTAGCACCTAAGTGCTTCTGCTGGAGAGGTAGTCTGCTGACCGCAGTGTCAGAAGCACTGCAAGGTTGAGGGACTCTCCAATTCATGTTGTGTGAATCTCTGCAATCAACCGACATCTGATATTTATGCTGATAAAATAGTTGTCATATTTATCCTGTTCTTTGAATCCTAAAATAATGAAATTTTATTTCAAATTGATGACAATGGCTCCTGATTTGATTCCTGTTTCCATTATCTTGCCTTTTATGCGTTCCCCACACGTCTGCTTATATTCTTCACATCTTTTCATCCAAACCATGCAATGACTGTTGATCTGTAGGATGAAATCCAAGTTCCTTAATCGAGAAATTATCTCCAAATCCTTATCTTTCATGTACCTGCCAGGAGGATGATGAAGAGAATTTGACTGTTTGAAGTTTCCTGAAGGAACGTGGTAGCTCATATTTGTTTGTTCATATTTCCTCTTTCTTCTTCCAGACCCTTTCCCCTTTATCCCTCTGTTCACACTGTATAAATTCTGTTCCTATTTTAATTATTTATTTATTTTTGTTTTTATTTATTTTCTTATTATTTTTTCTTACATTGTTGTCCTCAGAGTCCTCCCTCCACCAGAACACCTGTTCATCTCTATTCATATTCATATTCTATTCATATTCATATTAAAACCTAACTTTGAAGTTTATCTCCTTTGTGTTGTATTTTCTACTCATTTTGACCATCATCTCTTTTTACTCCTTTAACTAACCCAGTGCCATAAAATGATCCCCCTAATTTGTTTTACCCACATTGTGTGTTTATCTCAGTATCCTCACTTATCTCTAACACAGTCCCTGAATGGTTTGAATTTAAACATCCACAAGACTTTGCACAGAGTAGGTACTCAATGTTGATTTACTGCATAATTTTTTTTCACAGAAAATGATCACTGGTTAAATTACAACAACTGGTATGTACTTAGAAAAGCTAAATAATTTTATATTTATCTTTCTTTGCAAAACAGAAGAACCAAAACAGGATACATCCTACCCCAGGATGTTAAAAGAAACAATTTTTTAATGAATAATTGTTGACTAAGAAACAAAATACACAGGTGCATCTGCCTGCTTGGATTGAGAATGCTTCCTTTAAGTAATAATGCAAATATTTTCCCCTCTGTGAAGGATTTCCTGACATCCTCAGATATACTTGTGGCTGTCAGTAGTACATTTATTAAATATTATAAATAATGTTACTTTCTCAAGTATTTCATGTACATGATTTTGTTTAATTTTCACAACCATCCAGGTATTAGTCATTACTAACTTTGTAGATGAGGAAATTGAGGATTAAGAGCTTAAATAATTTAGTAAGAATCACCAGTTAGTGCCAGAGCCGGAATCTGCACGTAGATCAGCCTGATCCCAAGACTCAGTCATTTAGTTGTTACGTTACCCTGCTAACCCGACATCACACTGACCTTGTTCAAAGCTGCAACTCCGAGGCCAGTCATCTGGGGAGACTGTAAATTTTTTGGAAGTGATCTATGTTCTTAATATCTAGCATGAACGTGCTATGCAGTGAAAGCTGAACTAAAGCATACTGACCAGGGGATAAGGATGAGACATAAACAACAATGTACCTCAGACCAGGTGGTTGTGTCACGTACTGATTAGCAGAGGAGGAAGGGAGCATTCCCAGTCACCTTCAGGAAAGACTGCATGGACGAGATGGTGTGCAATTAACAATGCCGCTTATCCGGGTCTTTTCCTTAACCTGTACAAACTCAGTAACCAACATGTTATGCACAACATAGCGTCCTATAACACTTAAAAATTCAAATGATTTACGTGTTGCTTTGACTCTTAGTTGCAGATTCAGAATCCTCCCTAATGATGAGTAAAAGAAATTTACTAAGTACCTTTGGGAGCTTACAGAATCTTGAGGAGGGCAAGGGAATCAGGACCCAACCAGACATAGCATCCAGAACCCCTCTTGGATGGGGTGACCCACACCACTACCACTCATGGGAACACATGCCCAATACATTGATGTTGCTAGATCAAGACTACCAAATTTCAGCGGTGCCCCAAAGCCAGGCACTTCAGCCACCCTTTTTGTTAAAAGATGCAGTCCACGGGGGTGCAGTCCATGGGTGTCGTTCCATGAAGTAGAACACATATTACTACACAGTAAGAGTACTATTGCTGAGATTTACTGAGCATATTTTAAGTGTTAAAGTTTTACAGTGTTCCCCTTCTTCCTTGCCCGAACCATGCAACTAATGGTACTTGTACCCATTTTCACAGAGGTAAACACTAGGGCTAGTAAAAATTAACTTTGAAGGCCATTCATTTCAGATATTAAATTCTACACCTAATGATATTAGGTGCCTTTATCACCTTCTTTAACTTCCTCTAACACAGCACTTTTTATTTTATTGTTATTATATAATGTCCTTTTTGCTAAGTGCTATGAGTATATAGGAAGACTGTCTGTCTTGTTCCCCCTTGTATATTCAGCATTTGTGACAATTTATTCATTCAGTTAATAGATACTTAACTGCCACTGTGCATCCGGGACATTCAAATATAAATATAACAACAATGCACTGAATTCTTCCCATGTGCCAGATACTGTGTTTTAGGAGCTGAGGGTGCTGGAGAAACAAGACAGCAAGGCCCCTGCCTCATGGAATTTACATTTTGTGTCAGGGAAATTGATAATCAACAAATAAAAAAGCATATAAAATAACAAAGCAATACAGCTCTGAGGAAAAATAAAACAAAGGAGTAAGTAGAGAGTAATGAGGTTGAGTGATAAGGAAAGTCTCCTGAAGAGATATATTTGAAACATCAGAATGAATGAAAGCATGACGCTTATGAAGAGTTAGAAAGCCACGCTATAACAGTGGGAATAATAAGGGCAAAGGCCAAGAGATGAGAATGAACTTGAGCTGTCCTGGTAACAACAAGACCAGTATGGCCAGGGTACAGTACTAATGGACAAAATGGTTGGAGATAAGTTCAGTTTACACAGGCCAGCTCGTATACATTCTTGAAAACTTTCTCTCACAGGAACTTAGGTTTCATTCAATGTAAGGGTAGCACTGAGTAGCATGGAGTGTTTTGAATAAGGTAGTATCCTAAGCTGATTTAGTTTTAACTAGATTATGGCAAAGGTTACATGATGATTAGCTTGGGATATTAGCAAGATTCAAAATAGAGAAGTTTGGTAGGAAGCTCTTTTAACAGTGAAACAGGGAAAAGGGAACTTAGTCTGAAATAATGGCATTTGGGATAGGAAGAGGAGATTGGATTTTAGAGTCTATCTTGAAAGTGGAAGAGATATATTTCCTTATGTATTAACAGGGGGAAAGAGATGAAAATTCAGTAACTGGATAAATTGATATCTAGATTCCTGAGATGCAGAAGATTTGGCAGAAGAGGCTTTGGAGGAGAAACCCAGACCTCCTGATACTGTGGGTCTGGACACTGAGAGGCACACTGGGCACATGTATGGAGGTGTTCAGAGGCACTGGATATATGAGCTGGGTTTGCAGGGTCAGGATCAGATGTACAAACTAGGGAGACGTGAATATACAGATGCTGTCTCAAAGACAAGATGCTGCAGGGGATTGCACTAGTTAGAAATCTATACTTAGTTAACATGAAATAGATATTTAGGGATAGAGAGTGAACCAAAACATAGGTCTGACTCAAGACTTAAGATACAGTTATAACTTGCACTGCTTGGTTGTATGACCTTGAGTGATGGCCTTTCTAAACTTCAAGACAAGAGCTGGAACAATTTTATGGAGAGATGGAAGGATGTAGCAACTCAGGAGAAAAGGGAGTCCAAATTGGAATGCAAAATGGAGTAAAAAATACAAAAGGGAGAAGCCAGAAGGGGGATGGGGAAGAAGAAGGTATGAGCCCACACTTCTATCATGGGAGGGCTTACTTTCATCCTTTTGTAATCTCAGTGCTCTCTTTGCCCGAGATACCACAGACTCAAGCAATCCCCAGCCTCAGCTTCCCAGGTAGCTGGGATTACAGCCACGCGCCACCATGCCCAGCTATTTTTTTTTGGAACTAGGTCTTGCTACAGGCCCCAGGCGGGACTCAAATTGTGATCCCTAGCCCCGGCCGCTTCATAGGCTGAAGCTTGCAGGGACGAGCCACCGTGCCCGGCCTTCAGTGCTATATGACTTCTACACTCTGCTGCCGTCTGTCCGTCCAGGGTATTCTTTTGTTGATCACATTTTCTAGATTTTCTCATTATACTCACTTTGTAAAACTTCTTAGGAGCTACTTACTTCTATTTGGTATCCCAAATAGCTTTTGCTTAAGAAATTTAAAACAAATTCTAAGACATCTAGGAATCTAGTGACGCGGGAGTAGTGCTTGATACTTGATGTGTTGATACTTGGAGTTTATCATTTCTTGAACAGCTATTGTCATGATCCTCCTTCCAACTTTATATTATTCCCCAATCAGGTTTGCCCTATGTATTTATATTGCTTCTTATTTAAAATTTTCAGTTGTCTTTAATATCCCTCAGAGCTACATCAAATGTCTGTGGAACAAGGCAGGAAATAAGGGAAAAAATGCAGCATGTGACAGAATCATCATTTCAAGTTATTCGTTCCATTGTCTTTAAAAACTCATTTGTCAAACATGTATCTCAACTTCTGGTTGGAAAATTATCTCATCTATGTCCACCATATGACTGAGCTCCAAGCATTCTTCTGCTTTGTCTTCCCCTTTTCCAAGGAATGAGCATAGTTCTTTTTCCTCCAGTAACTCTGACCACAAGCAGTAAGATTTGTTTAACGACTTGTACTATGAATAGGAAAAAAAAAAGCCAGATGTTACCAGGACACCAGGACACTTATTATTACCTCTTGGCTCAACTCTAGGCTAGTTTAACCCTATCTGCAAAAAAAAAAAAAAAATCCAAAGAAGTTGGATTTGGTTTCCTTGCTTTGGCTTGTAGCAGAAATCCAGCTTGACAGTTTAAGTTGAGTTCGTTCTAGGATACAGTTCAAGTACATGTGGGGGACAGATGGTTTGAGCCTTCAAGGACAGATCTACATTTCATGAGGCAATGTCAACTCACATCTGGAATGGAAAGGTCGCCCTGCTCCAGAAGCACATCATAGTGTCTCTGGCATTGGTCATGACAGAAGACATTTCTACTACAAGTCTGAATAGGAAAAGAGGAAAATGGTAACCAAGAACATTACATGAGATGGGCCACTTCCTGGGAACTCCCAGAATGAGCAAGGGAGGAGTTTGGGGAGGTTGGAAGTATTGCAACAGCAGGTGGGTCAAAGCCAGAGAAATACCGCTTTAGTACTGAGTTATTAACCACATTGGTTTGACGCAGAAAGTTCTAGTTGGAAACTATTTTTAGAAAGAACCGAACTATTAATGGCATAAAGAATGTTTGTTTAAGCCTACTTGTTAGCTTCCACGAACACTAGAGTAAACTTCCCCATCATGCCGAAGAAACCCTTATGAACTCTTCAATTTTGGGAAATGAGTAAGTTGTATACTAGAGGAGGGAGATCTATTTCCAATTATGGATCAAATATTTGTAGGCATTTATTTAGAAGCGATTGCAATCTTCCATTGTGTTTGGGGGCAGATCTACTAAGAAAAATATGGTTGTCATGGAAACTACAGATAGTTGCAATCCCATATGCACCCCAGGGAGGAGCTAAATGTCCTCTGATCAAATTATTATCTCTTGTCATAAAGCCTGTGACATTCAAGATCATTCTAATAGTAGATTTCTGACTTTGTACATGACTCTCCCATTCATATTCTGAAATACGCTGTGAAATCTGGGCCCTTCTGATGAACAGGAAGGTGATAACTGGAACAGAAGACACAGCCTCAAGATTTTTCTGGGTTATTTTCAAGATGCAAATCTACCCTTCTCCTTGCTTTAGCCTGAGCCTGGCTTTTATTGCAGAGAGTGCAAAGGGGGATGGGCTAGTGATCTGATACACTCCAAGGACCAGGGTGAATTGATCACATTATACACTTCTGCCTGGTTTATACAAACAGAACAGGATTTCCAAAGATGGTTGGCATAGACTAAGGACAACTGGCTTGTCTTTCATTTGCTGTGCCTGCCCCCTCAAATTCCAACTGTACTACTTAATGGTTCTTTGACGTTGGACAAATCCCTAAAGCCCTCAGAGCCTCAGATGACTCGTATGTAAAAGAGGCATATCAGTGATTAGATCATGGAGTCATTCTAGAAATAAGTGAGAACCCACATGTGAAAAAATTTTACTTTTTATTTATTAGGGATTAATGACACTTTTATTTTGGTTTCATGGAGAGATTCATACCTAGTTTAGGGCTATGTTGCATTTATTCAATTTTGTGTGCTTGGATTCTGACATGGTGTCTGATTAACTGAGTAACTAATTTGCTTGCTATTAAAATGAGAAAGGGTTGAAATCACTTTGCCTGGAATCCCTTTGTTATTTGATTCCAAGAATTGTAAGGAATGTCTTGAGCAACCTGAGCCATACCTCTACTGCTAACCATACAGGAGAAGCAGTTTGGTAAAGAATGAAGACTGTGCCTAAATATGAGTATCAAAGGATCTTGTAGCTAATCTGTAGAGGCTTGGGCTAGAAGCTCCTCTAAAACACAAACAGAGCAGATCTACTTTTAAATATGGTTGCTTTCCTCACTGAAAACCTGTCTATATCCTCTACAACAATTCCACTAGCCACATCTTCCTTTTGGTTTATTGGAAGACTTGAAAATGCAAATATATTCCTAGAGAATGGTGGCTATTAAACCAAGAGAAAGTACGGACCACTGAACACTTAGCAGTGAGCTTGTCAAGGGGGATGAAGAGAGTGAAGCAGAGCAAAGTGTGTGTCAATGAAAGATTATTGAAACTTTGGTGGAAAGAGTGGTGTGATAACTTACTCATATAGAAGTGAGAACTATACTCTAAATTATATACAGGACTTTAAACCAATGTTAACTCAATAAATGTAATTTTATTATTTTATTTAGATAACCTTAGTTTACACTGTTGTTTGTGTATTAAAAGTATGGTACCCTCCGCCCCCTCAGGTGCTGTTTCTACACTGTACCCATCACAAAGATAACACAGTCCACCAACAAGACCATTATGTTTCCACCTTACCTGGCACTCATACCTCATCCTCTAGTAGACTATATTCAAGTTTCTGTCTATATTCAAGTTTCTAGGTAAGTTCTTAGTTTGGCTTTATCTGACCCTTTGATTAATTTTTATGTATCCCCTATACAAGTTATTATTATTAATAATATTATTATTATTTAGCATAATCCCCTCCAGCTCCATATTTAGCATAATCCCCTCCAGCTCCATCTATGTTGCCCTGAACAGTAAGAGCTTATCTTTTTTGATTGCTGGTAGTATTCTATGTATGTATCTATACCACATCTTCCTGATTCACTCATCTGTATTTGGGTACTTAAACTGATTCCATAACTTGGCTGTTATGAATAGTTTGCTATAATAAAGATGGAAATGCATATTTCCCTTTGGATTAGCAAGTAAACATAATTTTAAAAAGCTGGGGTGCTTTCAGTGAGTCCCAGACAAGTTGGGGACAGTACAAAAGTACTAGGGAGAAGAGAACTCAGAAAGTCGTAACTGGATATATCCAGCAGATGTGACAAACTTGACCACTTTGGTCAACTTTTAAGATCATTAAAATTTCAAAAACCATGTCCTTAATTTTTCTTAGCTAACTCTCATGACAACTGTGTGAGATTGTCAAAGGGGATTATGATCATCATCCCCACAGTTTCAAGTAAGGAAACTGAGGTCCAGGTCAGTGAAATGGCCTGATTAATGGCACTCAGCTATTTTGTAGTCAAAATGGTACTAGAGTCATTTCTTTTGATTCCTAGTTGCACGCACATTTATTAAATACTGCTGCTACTCTGACTTGGGCAAGCTACCAGCAAGAAAATGATGATACAATGAGATAACACTAGCAGCCCTCATCCATAGTGCTTTGCTGTGTAGCAAGCCTTGTGCTAAGCAACTAAGAAACATTTTGTTATGTATATATTATCATTTTACATAGATGGGAATTGAGTTGAGGAGTGGGTACATTCCCACAGCTAGAAAGAAATGGCTCATGGGCTCAAATCTAGGTCTATCTATCGCTAATGTTTGGGTATGTCCAGAATTCTCAGAAGAATTACAAAAAGCCTCTGAGCCAGAAAAAGATATTTTGGCATCATCAGCCATCTAAATCCTCAATGTCTCCCGAAACGGTTTTGCAGGTGTTTGGCCTATAGAAATCCATCTTCCTGTTTCCTGTCCTTTTTAGGACAGTTTTCATGAGCATATCACAAAAAGGAGAGATTTTTATTCTTTTGCCAACAGATACAAGAACTTTTTTTTAATAGGAAAACACATTGGTAGCTTTACTTAAGCCTCTCAAGCTCTTGGAGTTCACTGGTAGAGCTTCTGAGAAAGGAACTGGAGGTTGCATGTTAGAGGATGAGCTGTCATTCTCCTCAGAGGACCTGAAAGATGGTAGAAGAGATGGGAAAGGAGTAAGGAAGCATGAGTTAAATAGTAGCATGCAGTGTGTTTTTTCATGCAACTCTTATCTGTCCTCTTTCCCCTGATCCTCTCCCACTCCCCACAAAAAGCAAAAACCTTCTCAAAGTCCACAAAAAAAAAATGTCCACAAGACATTTATTTGAATTTAAAAACCTTTTGAAATGGGTGTTTTGGAGATATTCCCAAGGGAATAAAGATAATGCTTCTGTTCAGGAGTGTTGCTTTGTGAGTGTAGTGTTCAGAGAATTGGGAAAGGACTATGGGAGCACAGGTCTCCCGGATGATAGCAAAGGGAGATTGTGGTAGCTGTGATTAGGTCTCATAATCTAGGAAGGCCACAACTGATCCTTGAGTTACAGTTAGAAGACTTTCTGGACCTGGGGTTCGTTGCCTTCATGTTTTTCTCTTTAATTAGGTAATTCTGATTAGAGAAAGTTTATATAGACTATTGACATGCAAAAGAGGTACCCTTCAAAAATTCCTCAAATCCTCATATTGATTATTATCAGAGGTTGTGCTGTTCTACATATTCACTTATAAGTTGAGGGCAATATTACCTCTCCAACAGGTATTATAGTCTTTGTGATGCTAAACGAAATATATGTTACCTAGAAATAAAACCAACTCCACAAAATCTGATACCAAGCAACTAAGCTCACTCTTTCTTTAAATGATTTACTTTTCATGGCCATGGTGTGATTCAAATTTGTGCCATGGCAAAATTTTTAAATGTTGGCATAATGTAGCTTTTGGAGAGTGTTGAAAATGACTGAGACCTCAAACATGAAAATTTCAAGTGCCAATATTCACCTGTGCCAAGCAATGTAAATTCTGTATCTTCTGGGTCTGATACGCTCAGGTATTGGCATGTCAAGCATCCATTTTATACTTAAAAGGAAGAGTGTCACCTTTTTTCTGTGAGTTTTTTTCTTCTAGCTAATAATGTTTTCATTGCTGAGGCCTGATCATCCCTGTTTTGTAACCAATCCAATTTGGGTAGGTTCATTATCAATTCTAGCAGCTAAAGAATGCCAGAGTCCTTGGCATTATCTCCATAGAATTTTAAAGAATGAACAGGAGAAAAACATGTAGCAAAGAAACAGTGACTTGAGTTTCTCTCTTGAGCTCTAATTTCCTTTGTGTTCTCCTCTCTGGCATTCTCCCATTGTCTTCAGGTCTTTCCTCCCTTACCCTCTCTCCTCCCCTTCCTTCTGGGTGTTCTGCCCTTTTACCCTTTCCTCCCCTGCCCAGGTGTGACCACTCTCACATACTCTCAGGTACCTACAATCATGTGGAGGGCACAGTACCACAGGTGCTGGTCATATAGACTAATTGCAGAAAAAGTCTGACCAATTAATTTGCCCTACACCTTCCCACTAATTAATAATATTAAGATGGTAATTATTGATTAGATCCTTATTCCTTGCCTTTTGTATCATCAGCAAAGTTAGGAAGATATGTTCTCTAACTCTCTAACTAGAGTCATGTGGAGGATCACAGATCAAAGCTTGGCTAGCTGCCAGGTTTGTAGGCTAAGATCATTTGTTTTTGTCTCCTGTGGGATTTATGGGAAACAAGAACTCCACTTGTTTGATTAGAGAACACGAACCTTAACAGTGGAGAGAATGAGTGAGATTGATATCACAAATAATTTTGGGAGTGATAGGGTGGTCCCAGCACTATTGTAAGCAGCCGTGGGTGAGCCGGAACTCCATCTACGTGAGTCCTGAGCTCAGCATGGCGTGATTGACTCTTCTTGGAAGATGACCAGCTCAGGTCCCCCCAGCCTCTGAAGATAAGACAGGGGAAGCGGTGACAAGAGGGGAGAGGCTGAGATATTGCATTCCCAGGATGATCAGAAGGGATCAGCCGAGCAGCCCGGGAATGTTGTTCATTGCAGGAAAGACGTGGCATTATCTCAGGACCATCTGGTGGCAGCGGGAATGAAGCTCTGAGCGGTGGTCACGTAGGCTTGTCTTGCTCTTTGCAGACACCCATGATCCAGCTATTTCCTGACAGAAGCAGGTCAGCTAATAGAGGCTCAGGAAAGAATGGCCCTTTAAAAAATAAGAGGCTCTGCAGAGGCTGCAAGATTTTTCCTGCCAGAAAAAAAATGGAGATGCTTCTGAGAGTTTCTGGTCACAAGGCCAAGGTCTCCAGCATAGGGAAGAGAGTAGAGTGCCCTTGACATTTCAGTTTAGGCTGGTCTAGGTTCAGGTTCTACTTTCCAGGAACCTCAGAGTAAGATGCATTTTTAGTTCATAGGGCCTTATCTGGCCTATATACACCTTCTGTAAAAGCCCATGTTAATGACAACAGTTAGATTAGCTCTTAATTTAGAAATATGAAAGCATTTCATATAAAATGCAGATTTCTGGTTCCTCTTAAGGGATAGAAAATCTGGTAAACTCAGGGTCCATGATTTTCCATCATAATAATTGGTTGGATTTGAGCAGTCACCACCACCCAACCCCCCAAATCAAGGAAGAACACTCCACAGCTCCTCACTGTCCATTCATTTACTTCATTTGATGCCCCCACAAGCCTTTATATTTGTGACTCCTGCTCTAAAATACAATGAAGGCAAGAAATGGGACTTTATCTCCAACCTGTGTCTGCATGGTACTAGCAGTATGTAGTCACCCAATGAATATTTACTTAACAATAAACCATGAATGAATATAGCTTTATCAAAGCAAAGCAGATCTGTTTTTGAATCCAGGCTGTGTGATATGGGGTGAGTGATTGCACATTCTAAGCCTCTGTTTTCTTCTTGGTTAAATTAGGGATAAAATTGCTGAGTCTGCAAGACTCTCCTCAAAATGCCTAGAACAGAGATTGACAGGGTAAGCCATTAGTAGAAACTTAGTGAAAAATGCTGGTTTATGATCTACACACCAACGTTTTTTGTTGGATAAAGTAGAAATTCATCTCATTAAGCCAGCATGGGAATTCCTGTTGGTAGAAAGGAGTAGGAAATGACAACTGAATTATCAGTTTTCAGGGTGGTCATAGAAGCAAAACTTGAGGTTCAACTTCTTACTTTTATATTAATTAACTCTTTTTTCTTACATCATAGGCCTCATGGTTCTCTCACCACCATTTCACCCATGAACCATCATCATATTCCTTGTTTTCTGGCTGATCATTAAGACAAGACAAAGCTCCTGACTACATTCTAGAGATGGACATGGGATGATGAGTATAGGTTTCAGAGATAAACAGAAGTTCTATATTAGCCAGGCATTTGTTAGGTAGCTAAACATGTTTGGGACCTCAGTTTCCTGTGTTCAAAATAATTCACACTCTAGGGGGTTTGATCTGATTAGTTAATATACTGAGCCACATCACATGCTTAACACACCGACTGGCACAGGATAGACTGAGTATATGAAATAATCATTGGTGTAAGAGGGTAAACAAGACTTTGAGGCTGTCTATATTCCCTCAGTTATTTCCTCACATGAGCCTGGGCCATCCCCCTTCCTACTCTAAAAGTCTGTTTCCTGTGATGTGAGAGTTAACTTGTGAATTAGATGCTGTGGTGTGTTACCCAAGTCCCCACTTCAGAAGGAAGTGTTCAATACCCCAGAGGCTTGAAAGGCAGCTGCAGTTGCCCACTTCTGATTTCCTCATAGAGAATTGCCCTCAATCTAAGGTATCTGCCTAGTCCAAGTTTATATCTTTCCCTCCATCCCTCCTTGAGCACAGGTTCATGCAGAAGTACAAAGTGCAGGGAGCATCAGTACACTGGATTTGATGTTTGCCATTCCAGTGGTATTTGAAACTTTTAAATCCCATATCAGTAAATAATATATTATTTTGTATGGCTATAATTTCGTAATTATGGTATTGTAATATGTATACCTATCTATTAAACTTGCTTTCTTCCCACAAAAACTTTTTTAAATTATTTTTTAAAAAGTCTCCTAACTAGGATATTGGAGAAAAAAAAATGCACTGGCCTAATTCCAGAATTCCCCCATGAGATTAGATGAGTCCTCTGCATCATTGAATTCTAGACCTGTTTCCCTCTCTCTTGTGTAGATCTTGCTCCAGAGAGCATGATCCAAGAAATAAACCTCTCTCCCAGTCTGTTTCCAGGAAACCGCTCAATGACAGTTTAAGTGATTTCAGTTTCAATCTCTGGAAGCTCAATATTTTTTTTTAACATCTCTGTATTCAGTTTTGATTAGAAGGCATTGGTATGCATTATAGAGGAAGAATAGGCTCATTCTTCCTCTGAAATCCTTAAAATAGACAGTAGATGATTCTCTAATTGGGTTCTTAAAATGAGGTGGGATTAAGGCAAATATTTTCTACAAGGACATGAAACTTAGAGAAATAGGAGGCCTCATCTCATGCAGCTGCTGCAGAATTTCAGAGCTGGGGCACAAGTCAGCAGCTTGATCACACATGCCTTTCAAAAGTACAGAAGCTTGGAAGGCAAGTCCCTTCTGAGGCCTGGGGTGGATGGCCAAAGCTCTCCAGGGTTCCTTCTCAAAGTGCTCCATGCACTTGCTGAGACTGTGCTTTCTTGCTAACAAGAGGAAGAGACAATTGGTGGATCCTTCTTCTCTTCTAGGGAAAGAAAATGGTAAAAATTCATCTAGAATGGGGTGAGCGGGACGTTCCACCATTTTCTCCCTGGTAGTAGGTATTGCTGTGATAGGCTAGGCAGGGGGAATCTGCCTTTTCTTGCTAAGAAATAGGCACCTTGGCCAATGCAGGCTGACCATCAGACACTGCCTCAGTATCCAGAGCTCAGGTCTGGGTCCCCCCAAGAACAGTGTGTGTGGAGTAGCGACTGCTGCAAATGGTGTTTGCACACACTGTCCCTGGGGACCCCATGCTCAGAGTCACATGCATCCTTTTCTGTTTTGGAATCTCCCAGGAGAGGAAAGAGGCCTGACTAGAGCTGGAGGAGGTATCGGCATGGTTGAGCACAGGAGTGGGGGAGAAGGAAACACTCCCTCCAGCCGAACTGGGTACACAACACCCACCAGAGCTGCCTGGACTGTCAAAAGGAGAGAAGGATGTGTCTAGAAGACAGAGAAGCATCTCTCTTTAGGCAGGTTCTTCTGTCCCTCTGATCTCATTTCTGTCAACAGGGATGAGAGTGAGTCCTGGCTTCACAGGTTACCGTGAGGACAATGTGAGGTTACATTACTCAAGAATTTAGCATTCACCCTGCCTTCAGCTTGCCCCTCTAAATAATGGTCCTCTTTATCTTAATTCTCCAGTGTGACAGGGTTGAGAGGTGCAGACTGGAGAAGTCTGGCATCTGTGTACTCTTAGGTCAAATGTCTACTTGGAGTCAGTTTAGGACCCTGTAATACACAGTGACTCATGCTGGAATTCTTACTGCATCTAGACTTTCGTCATCCTTCTGCATGAAAAATCTGAATCACCAACCTCAATAGAAAAAGGCTGTCTTTTCCTTTTAATATTTCCTTTAATATTTCCTTTTAATATTCCAAAAGAGCACCTAATGGTTCTTCTTGATTCCCAAGGCAGTCATATCAACAGAAGGAAGCAGCAGTGTTGTTTTTGTTCATTATTGATGTCACCATTAAACAAATTTTGATTTACTGAATATCTATGCATTATCTCACTTCATTCCCATGCATATTAGTAAATGATAAAGCACCATCACATGGAATAAACATGGAACGGGGTTGCTGGAAGAGAAGAAACATGGGGTAAAAGAGCATGGCAGCAAATCAAGCTTTGTCATGATATGGGACTTCATCTGAGGACTCCCAATTATTGGGGTTCAATCTCTGGGACTTCTGCACTAACAAGTAGAGGCAAAGCTGGTCACAGTTTATGTTAGCAAGTTCTTCTGAACTATTTCCTTGCAAAGGTTTTGTGTTTTGTTATAAAATACCTCCCATATCTTTCCCCACATTTCTGGGCCAGTAATTCCCTCTGCCAATGAAAACAAACTTCAACTACTATTTCAACTACTGCTTCTAGACTTGGGAGCTCACCTCTTTAATTAAACCTTCCAGTCTAGGTATGTGTTGTAAGGTGGAGGGAATCTTTCCCTTAGGGTGTTCTCAGAATTACTGAGAAAAATCATGCACTCCCTGATTCTGAAGGATTCTTTGTGAGAATTTCTCAGAAGACTCTTGGGGATTTTCCTAAGTAGAGCCAGAAGTCTCTTTTGATACATTCCACTTTGAGGATAAGCCAGGACCTTTCCATATATTTTCCTCGTTCTATACAAGTCTTGAAAATAGAGCAATTCCCTTCAAATTTTGCCCAATATTCACAAGGACACATTCCTCCCCATGTATTTGATAGAGTCATTCCACTCGGTCCTGTTGTTAATTGAGAAAATTCTTATTCTCTGTGCTACTTCAGCAGTACATCTACTAAAATTAGAAAGTTCCCACTTTCCCCAATAGGTCTCAGAGCTCTACAATTGAGTAACCTGAGTGCAGGCTCTGGAGTGAGCATCAGTGGTAAGACACTTAAAAGAGTTACCCTTCACAAAAGTTAACCATCATTCTGAAAGTGGGTAAAAAGAGA
>PVHY01011270.1:0-48564 GCA_004024945.1 Uropsilus gracilis | reverse complement strand
TGATCATATACAGAGTACAGAAAAGCAAGTTTATTATTAGCTTAATATAATCTTCAAAAGATGATAATTCATAACAAATAATATTTGAATTGCTTTCAGATATTATTACTTTCAGAGAAATAAAAGCAATTGGAAGAATAAGTGAATATATAGTCAAGTAAATTCTTTAATATTTGATTCAACACTTTAGAAATTAATTCTGTATATCTATATATCTCTCTACATCTTTGCCCTAATTAACATGCATTCATTAAGGAGATTATTTCATTACACAAGTGTTTAAATAGGAAAAGCCAAACTTATAGAGATTAGTTACTTGTGCTTTTGACCTTGTAGATAAGTTAGCATTTTCCTATTTATGATAATTTTCTTTCTCAAATTTACCAAAGCAATGAGTTTTTTAAAAGTGCAAAAATTAATGATTACAATTTTTTTAAATTAAAAAAAATATTTTAAGAGATCAAATAAAGTTAGACCTAGAAGAAAAATAAATTCATATTTTTTCACTATTTTTAAATTAACTTAAAATATAGGAAGACAGGACAAAGAAAAGGAAGCAAATGGAAAATAAAAAAAGGATGTGTATGTCTCTGGGAATTTAGGATCTTGATTAATAAGTAATGGCTTTATATTTATCACTAATGAGAAGGCTAACCATACTATATAGACACAAGCCTCTCTTTAATGTATAAGGAAACTATGATTAGAGAAGTTTCAAAAATATGTTGTTGTCATTAATCAAGAAAGGCTAAAACCAGAATTCAATGCCAGAGCTCATGTCTGCAATTGTACAATACATACTGTGTGATAATCATTTACTCCAGAAAGATAAAGCCAGAACGCCTAGGTTTGAATTCTACTGACATGCATTTATTTAACATTGTCAGTTGGTTGACTTTTCATTAAAATTTCAATTATGTTGAAGTAATAAGTCAAGTACCTGAAAGGAAGTAACTGGTTAATTTCTGACATATGTAAGAGTTATATATGGAACCCATTGGAAGAATTTACAAAAAATGTGTAGCCATTAAACAGAGTAAGTGGAGCTCTGGATTTTACAAAAGGAACTGGAGATGCTATAATATTAATATATTTCACATACAAATCACTTTCCTGTAATCAGGCCAAGGAATAAGCAGAAATTTTAATTCTAATATTCTCTGATGTGTTAATGGGGTAAAATTATATTATAATTTAGGATCCAGGATATAGTTTATTGAGAAGCATATGTACAACATATTGTGCTTAGTCTAAAAGTAACAGTGTTTAAATTTTTGTAACATTTGACCTAAGGAATACTTTAATTCTGTTATTGGTTTATTGTTTGCTTACTATCCCTCTCCCATACTTAATGCAATCTTTGAAGGAACATAGTCCATCTTTTGCTTTGTGTTTTTTCCCTTATCTTTTTTTTCCTATTTCATTACACATTTTAAGGCAAGTAGTATTTCAAAGTTATTTGTTGAAAGAAAATTTAAAATAAATGAAAAGATATAGATATCACAGATCAGAGTTTATCTGCCTAAAGGATATTTCAGATTCTTAATTTTAATAAAAAAGATAAAGATAATAAAAATAAAAGCTATGTGTAGTAAAGGAAAAATAGAATGTCTTGTGTGAATCCTCCTCTTGGCCCTACAGTATACTGAAAATGGGTTTCAACTAAAGATTTAATGTCCTTCAAAAGATTCAAAATAGGGTATAGTAAGGTTGTAGATTGGCAGAAATACTTAACCAGACATCTCTGATATTAACAAATACCATCATTTTCCACAGTACACCCTACAAATATCATCATCTGTTTGACAAAACATTCATTAGATAAATAAAAAAGGATGAAACAATATATAAAATTGTTGTAATAATAGTAAGGAGAAATTTTAAGTGAATTTGGAGGTATTTATCTCACTGTTCAGAGAAGAGGATATTCTGACTACTATACCAATCCATTACTACCTAAACTAATTCTTTGTTAGATTAGCACAACTCCAAATTTGTAGTCCAAAAAGTTATCCTCTATAAACCCTAATTACTCAAATAACATTGTAATTAGTGATGAAGATTTTGAGCATTTAGAAACTTTCATGTGCTGGACTAATATTTAAAACCACCCATATCCTCTTCACTATGAATTTATTTTATATTTGCTTTACCATATTAGCCTATTTGTAGATCAATGAGTTCTGATCAGAGCTGTCCTCCTTTTCTTAAAATACAATCCGTCCTGTTTAACTGATTACACACACACACACACACACACAAAAAAAAAAAAAAAAAAAAAAAAAAAAAAAAAAAAAAAATTGTAGCCTACCTAATACAATGGAAGCAATAGCAGTATTTGGCCCCAGCCAGAAACTTCCTGTCAGTCTGACAGATTTCAAGTTCACGGCCAGATTTGTCTTGTTGTTAAAGCAACACATATATTCAGCACAGGTCAATAGACACATGCCTACCTGAAGAGAGAAACTGTTTACCCTTATGAGGGAAGCTGTGTACTTGTTGATTTTCTGTATTTGTGCAATACGCTGATTAGACTTTCTTTCCTTATTATATTCTTTCCTCTGTGTACCTAAAGGAATTTGGCTTTGATTTTCTTTCTTTGCACAGTATTTCCTATGGTTAAAAGCAATCAGCAATCTAAGTTTCCTCTGAGTTCCAATCACATGTAATTTACAAAATCTTGCAAGAACACAAGTAGGTACTAAGTAGTAATCAGCTTAGCTCAGAAGGACAATTTAATTTTTTATTATCTGCTATAGTCATAAGCCTTGTGAGTTGACTTAAATCATTGTGGCACGATTGCTTTTGAGTTTTGATTTTTTTCTCCTCATTTAAGTACTTAGAAACAAAATTAAAAAAAAGTCTATATTCAAAGAACTAACATGATTTCAGGTAAAGAAGGAAATTTTACTTATCCAGCTAGTGATAAAAAAAAAAAATCACAGAAAAAAACATTTGTAAGCAAAACCAAAATGTTTATTCTGAAGTAAAGAATTGTTGTTGGGTTTTCTATTATTAAGGTAGCACTGGTTTCTAACAGTGCTACAATTTAGAATTACAGGTTCCACACCTACCACCAAGGCACTTGCCATCTTTCATAATTCATTGTGCCCCCTTTCTGTTCATTCATTGAAGGACAGTCTCTCCATTAAAGGACTGTTTACCTGAATTGCTGCTTAGACCTGCCACAGATTTGCTACTTAGAACATTATTTATAGTAATGTGATGCCAGAATAATAATTACTGTCAGACGAGTCTTGAAATTATTTTATTTATTTTTTCTTGATTTATTGTTTTATATATCATGGGTACAATTTCTTTTCTTTTCTTTTTTTACATTGTTATCTATCCCAGGGCTCTCTACCATCTTATCACCCATGAACCATCACCTTAATCTTTTGTGTCCCTTCCACCCCTGATTTCCCCCTCCCCATCTCATGCTCTTAAATTCTGTTAAAATTAGTTTTAAATTTCTCTTGTCTGATTGTTTTCCCTTTATCCCTCATATAAGTGAGACCATTCAATATTTCTCTTTCTTTCTGGTTTATTTCTGCCAGCATGGTTCCATATATCTCCATCCATGTTGCTGCAAATGACATAAGTTTGTCTATTTTGATTGATGGATAATACTCCATTGTGTTCATATGCCAGAGCTTTCTGTACTATTAGTCTGTTTGGGGCCATTTTGGTTGTTTTCATATCCTGACTATTATAAATAACACTGCAATAAACATCCAGGTACAGGTGTCTTTCTAAATTAGAATTTTTGTAACCTTTGTGTAGATTCCTAGAGTGGAATTGCTGGATCAAATGGGAGTTCCATTTTCAGTAGTTTAAGGGTCTTCTACATAGTTTTCCATAGGGGCTGGACTAGTTTGCATTCCCACCACTAGTGTAAAAGTGTTCCTTTCTTTCCACATCCACACCAGTATTTGTTGTTTCCCTTTATTTATTTATTTTTTTAAATGAGCTATTCTTACAGGTGTGAGATGATATCTCATTGTGGTTTTGATTTGCATTTCCCTGATTATTAGTGATATTGAGCATTTTTATATGCCTATTGGTCATTTGTATTTCTTTTTTCGAGAAGTGTCTTTTTAGTTCTTCACCCCCTCTTTTTTTTTTGACTGGGTTTTTTGCTTTGTTTTTGTTAAGTTGTGTGAGTTCCTTGTGGATCTTTGTTATCAGACCCTTATCACTTGTATGGAAGATAATTTTTTTTCACATTCAGTTGGGTTTCTTTTGTTTTGCTTATTGTCTCTTGCCATACAGAAGCGCTTGAGTTTGATGTAATCCAAGAGGTTTATATTCTCCATTTTTTTAGCATTTGCAGATGTGTTCTGAAAAAGGTCTGTGAAGTGTATGTCTGAGAGTGTTTTGCCCATATTTTCTTCTATATATTTTATGGTTTCAGGTCTTAGATCTAAGTCTTTTAGCCATTTTGAGTATAATGTGAGTACTCTAGGTTCATTCTTTTGCATGTAGCAGTTCAGTTTATCCCAGCCCCATTTGTTGAGACGACTATTCTTGTTCCATTGTATTTTTCCCCTTTATATTATCCTTAAAATATACAGTGTGACCTTGATTTATATTATAACTATATCCCATAAACTCTACTTCTGTATCACACCACAAATTTCTGCAACATTCTAGATTTCGGTTTGAGTATTATCAAATTATAAGCAGATAGGGACTATGACAAGGTAAGAAATAATATTTAATTAAAAAATAAATAACAAGTAAAAATACTGTTTTTACATGTTATAATCAAATATGTTGAACTGAGATAGTTTATAGTAATTGCATTGAGTCCCTACATTTGTCTATTTCGTCAGAAATTATGTTCTCTCTGTTTATGGGCACTAGTTTTGTATTTGTGTTTAAAAAAGTATCCCAAATCTTAGTTATCACAATGACAAAAATTCATCTTAGTTATTATAGGAAGAAATCCAAAGAATGTTTAATTGGGATCACTAATTGTGCATATCAGACAAAACTATCAAAGTCTCAGGGTTTCTAACATCATCCCTAGGCTCAAACAGGAAATGAGTGGTTCCCCTTCCACCACCAGTGATGTTGTGATGACAGGATTCATTTCTTCCTGGGTTATTAGAATGAGGATTCAGTTCCTTTCTGACTATTGGCCAGCTTCTTCTCTCACTGTCTTATTACATAATACAACTCACAAAGTAGAAGCTTGTTTCAAAAGACCAAGCAAGTGAAAAGGCAAGAAAATGTGAGCAAAGACAAAATTCACAGCTTTCTACTTTAAAATTTCTACTTAAAAAAATAATATTACTTTTTTTTTTTTTTTTTTTTTTTTTGAGACTAGGTCTCAATATTTTTGCCCGTGGAACCGCAGGTTCTCGTTGCCCGGGGTACCACGGACTCATGCAATCCCCAGCCTCAGTTTCCCGGGTAGCTGGGATGACAGGCACACGCCACCACACCCAGCTATTTTTTGGAACTAGGTCTCGCTACGGGCCCCAGGCGGGACTCGAACCGCGATCCCTAGCCCCGGCCGCTTCATAGGCTTAAGCTTACAAGCACGAGCCACCGTGCCCGGCTTCTTTTTTACTCTTTTTAAATATACTAAATATTTGGAAACAAATACATAAGGATAAAGACAATTTTTAGTAGATACCATGTCATTTAGATGCACTATTTAAGAGCACAACTTAATGTATATCAATTTAAGGATGCTACTTTTGCTGTATATTGCATTAAAGAATATATTCATCTCTTCTCTTTTTCAGTTAAGTGGTGGTGACTTGAAACAACAGGATTAAAACATACTTTGAAACCAAATTAAGAAATGTACTATAGGTTATTACTATAAGCTTATAAAAGCATGATTGAGTGGCCCTGTGCATATTTTCATGACTTCAAATATTTCCCATTGTGTTATTTATTTTCATTTACCTGACCATAATATGGCTTCTAAAGTATAAACATTTGAAAAAAATCAATGGCATACATAGCAGCCTACAATAGTGTGATACTATGAAGGGGTCATAGCAAAATAAAGTTAGAAGAAATATTTTGCAAGATACGCTTTTCATAAACTTTATTTTTCCAAAATTTTATACCTGTTCCTCTTGTAACCAACAGGTATGGTTGACTCAGATTTCACTAAAAATGGAGAAAGTCATATTTTCCTTATATCCTAATTAAAAACTTGACCTCAATTTTCGTTAATCATGTCTAATAATTTAATAACTTACGGGTATTCAGAGATTTCTAAGAACAAGTATCATTCTCAAAATCTCTCCTATTTTCCACTTGCCAATTTCATTTACCATATGGTTCCATCTCAAAACCTCTAACCACTTTTCTGCAGATTACCCACATCTGGCTTTCTTCATGCTTTTGTGGTTCTTCTCTAAACACTTCAGCTGAGCTGTAAACACTGATCCAGCCCTCCTGAACAAGGCCAAGTTTTCTTCCATGACCTTGCTTTTCTCTATTCATTATGTATGGTCTATTCTAACTCAGCACCAAAGTGATTTTTTAAAGCGTCTACATGAAGTCACTGCTCAAAATATTACTCTGCTGAAAATACTCTGACTTTCATCTTGTTCTGAGTTAAAGTCAAATTTCTTAAATGTACTATGAATGCTACATGCTCTGGGGACTCTTAGCTCTCTGGCATCAACTACATAAATGCATCTCCACCCCCACATAATACTGTTTCTACAGAAGACAAAGTCTTCTGTCTGGTGATTGTTAATCTGTTAGTTTAATAATGGTGTTAATAAAACAGAAAAGAAACTTGCATGTCAACAGAAAATGGGTAGCTAGGCTCATGGTCCAAACACCTTCCCACCTGAGGAATGATAGAGCTGCTTTTAAAGAACACAAAGTTTTCTTCCTAGTTGATTATGTGCTATTTTAGTTACTTACTTGTCTTTCCCTGCTAAGCTGAGCAGATTCAACTGGTTGGGCTGGTTGTACAGCTTGACCTTTAAACAGTAACATTTGGCTAGTTCCCTGGTTTGACCTTTAAAGCTTCAACAACTAGAAAAGAACAGGCTGGAAGAATAGCACTTACTGAGATGTTAAATGTTTCAAATCTGTACTGGATACAGTTGTAGATGAGGCAACAATAAGTCTCCACTTTGTTCACTTGATTCAAATCACGAAGTTCTTTATCATTTTGCCAGAATATCTTTCTTGTACTTGCCTTTCAGGATATCAACTCTAAGTACCATTATCTTTGTCTGGCCTAGTCTTCCCATGGTCTCCAGTTGATTGCAATGTAACACTTATTTTATGATGAGGTGCACTCTCATGATCTACTTAATATTGCAGCCCAATTCTCTGAATTCCTTTACACCTTCCCTTCTTTTTCTCTGAAAGAGATCCCCTTTTCACATAGTATGTCATTTTGCTTTGCACTGTCTGTACTAAGATTAATTCTAGTATGGGCTTCCTCTAGCACTACAGGGTACTGGAGGTAGAAGAGATCAAGCACATTTTAAATCTTGTGTGATTTAAAATGCTATTTACTTATTTATTTTCTATATATTCAGTATCTTAAACATGTAATATAGAAGTTTGGAAAAAATCATAGATGCCATTAAACTCAATCCTCTGACTTCATAGATGGGAGAAATGATTCCATTACTTCTCAAAAGTGGAGTAAACTCTACTAACTTTCTTAACGATTTAGTGAACATAGACATTTTTTTTAGCTTTATACTCAAAGTAGTGGTCATCTAAAACTTCCCTATCTTAAATATTTAGAGTATGCCAATCTGCTGTGTTTATTGAACTGAAACTGTCATACATAAAATACTCTAGTGGCATATGAATGGTTCAAAGGTGAATTTCAGTTTAATGATTACAGCTTTGTGATCATATGTATAAACCAGTCAGACATCTATTATGTGCCTTCTCAGATCCTTTCAGTCTCCTCTGTTTCCAGGCAGAGAGCCAGAAACATTTCTATTTCTCTATTAGTTGTATGTTCTGCCTCAACCACTGGGCAAAAAACGTGCATGGTCTCTGATCCTATTTATAGGTCAGCTGCAGGGACTTGTATGCCATCTTGCTGTATTCTGTAATTTCCCCTGAAGGGCTAAAGTTGTTGCTACTTTGGCTTTCAATAACTTTAACTCCTCCCAGTAACCTTGTATATACCAACAAATTATCCAAGTTAATGCACTGTTAAACATTTGATCAGGGAGAAAAGTTGGTATATGATTTTGTTCCTTTGGAAAAGTTTGTTTGATCTTTTGAAGACAGTCTTTCCTCAGTGACTGGCTCAATAACACCCTGATATATAGGCTCTGCTTCCTTCTCTGTCTCACTCCCTTCCAGCTCACTCCTATTATTTGAGGTTGCCCTCTTGCCTTCCTAACACAATTTCAGGACATTAACTTTTTTTTCAGACTTTGGTCTCTAGAAAGACTGAGATATTACTTCTAAGATCCTTAAAACTTTTTAAGTGCTATAAACAACCTTGCAGTGCATCTTACTAACACTATACAAGACAACCGAAACTCAGAGGTAAGAGAGCTGTTATTATTATTATTACTATTATTATTTTTATTATTATTTTATTATTATTATTTTATTATTTATTTTACATTGTTGCAATCCCCATATTTCTCCCACCATCCTTCAGTCATGACCTATCTGATCACCATTTTTCCATGTGCTCCTCCCTCCCCTATTCCATCACCTACCTTCTCTCTCCTTTGCTGGTTGTTTCATTTCTATAGTCAACTTGTTAATTTTGACTATTACTTTTGTTTGATATTTCTAAAAAAGACTCTTTTTCCAGTAAAATGAATTGCTTCTATTTGAAAGTGAAATTCATTTGGTATTAAAGATATGACTTTCAGGTTTGAATATGGAGAGCAAGTAGATAAATCTGATCATATATCTATATACAGAAGGTTCCATGTGTGTGTATGCATGTGTGCATGTTTGTTTGCACACTAGAAAAGTATGTTGAGTGAAAAAAATCTTTTAAAAGCTTTTTTTCTACAGAATAATTCTAATGAATATCAATCATTTGAAATTTCAAGTTGACAAGGTTATTATATACCTGATCTAAGATGTGAAATTTATCTTTCATAAATTAGGGATTGCAACATTTATCAACTAATAAACTAATAAACTAAACTAATAAACTAAAATATCAACTATGAACTAATGCAGTGACATTTTTGCATATATTTATGTGCTGCAGACTAAGAACAATCCCCAGAATGCCATTGTCCAGGATTGTTGTGTTTTTAATAAAATCAAGGGAGATCATTTATAGATGGAATTTGACTTAAGGATAATAAGATCCTGACATTCAGAAAGCATGGATTCCAAATTTTCTGTTCTTTTACAATATTCAATCATACATTAAGTGCTTCAAACATATTTTTAAAAAGAAAATAAACAAACTTAACAGTCACTAAGATCAGATAAACTTTATATTGAACTCCAACCAAATTGAGCTGATTGCCACTCTTGTTTCTTTCAGTGGCTGACAAATCCAAATCAAGAATTGATTTTAACAAATCTGAATTCTGATGAATGAATCACTGCACTGGTGGTAGGAGATTTCCTTAATTAAATGTGTTTGCAAAAACTGCATATATTTTCTTAAAAGATTGCTGAATTGCCGCCTTGATACTCATGATTTGCATGGATTTTGCACAGCAGTGCAGTTCAGTTATTTTAAAAGTATGTTTTGTCCCATCTCTTGTCTTTACATCATTTAACATTAAATTTAATGTATAACATTCTAGTTTAAGAAACAGTCACAGTCTCTCCAAATTTTTGTCTGCAATTTTAATGCTTGAACTCAAATTGGAAGAAAAAATGATTCGTGAGGAAAAGTCCCAGGAGAACTTTCAATATGTCATTTTAACTGAAACATTTGAATTATTTAATGAAAACAGACAAGGATAAGAATAGTTAAACAAAACAAAATAAAAAAGTTCAAAACAGTCTACAAGTAGGTGTATGTGCCAGTTAATACTTAACATGAGCTTGAAGTTAATATAGTCTCTCAGAATCAAGTCAGAGATTTTGAATTACACTTTATCTAATATCTTCTTAAAGCCCCCCTCCACTTCCATGCCGAAAGGGTCTCTTCATAAATTGAGAGTATTGTGATAAATAAAACCAGTGATGAATGGGAAAGTGAAAATATCGCATGATGCTAGTAATACTGTCATGGAAATATTGCATTTCACATTATAGCACTGGGAATGAGGGAAGAATACTGGTCTACAATGAGTGTATTTTTCTAATATACAATAATCTTTACCATGTCTCCATTACTTGTACCCCACCCAACATATATATGTCAGATTTCTTAGTTTTAATCAATCAAAATGTTTAAATACTTTAAATACAAATACATTTCTTCATTCTGTCAGTGATCTCTACCTACAGTGGCTATGAATGGTAAAAACTGATATGTTATATTAGACAAATCCTTCCTTGTTAAATAAGATCAGATATACAATTTCATTCATTAGATTAAAAAATAGTTTCCCCAAAATACAATGTGAAAAATATATACATACCATAAAACTAGAGAAAATTGTGAGTGACTTTGATGGTTTAGGTTTATCTTAGTTTTTTCATTCATGTTATCTAATGTAATACCCACTTTGATACTGTACATTATTTGATATTATCCACAGGATACTTTGCTATCAGAAAGCTAATCTCAATGACTTATTAAGGATACTTAATCAATAAATGGCATAATACTTTTAAGCCTAAGTCAATCTGAAGACATTTTCTCTTCCTAATATGAAAATTGAAAAATGGTAAGAAAATGCAGCTTTTCTCATGTTTGAATTAAATGTAGTATTCGTAAAACATATATAAGTATGTAGATTAGTTTTCAATTTTTATTCTTCTTTGCTTTAAAATGTTTTAGTATGATTTCTTTCTCTTACATAGTCTCTTAAAATTTCTGACAAAACAATAGGGAATAAAAAATATACGGAATAAAATACTTCAAAGAATCACTTTGAACTTAACTGTATGGCATAGTAATATAAAACATGGTTTTTAAAAATACTCAGATAATTAAATATTGGTGTAAACTTAATTTGTCAAAAACAAAACACGTATAAACATGAATTTGAAATAATTTTTCATATAGCTTTATCTATACATTACATTTACATAGATTCTACTACAATATTCATATAAAGTATTAAAGTACCCAACAGTAATTTTTCCTTTTTTATATTTTAATACTCATTATAGTCAGTTGTACTGAAGTATCACTTATATTTGCTATTTTTTGAAGTATTGGTAGATGAATTAAGTTACTTTGTATTTTAATTTTTTGTTAACATTTAAATTTCTGGGTATGAAATATCATAAAGCTTGACAAACAGAGTTTTGTACCCACCACTGCAATAAAAATTATGAAGCTACTGCTCTTTCCAAAATGGGTGTATTATATTTTACATTTTCACCAGCAATGCAGGGAAGTACTAGCTATTCCTCTGACTGGCGTTCTATGTTAATTTTTGACTTTTTTTTAAAGCACAGTTCAAGTTTCTTTTCCTTTTTTTTTTTTTAATTTTGCATATGAGTGGTTAATTTGTCTGGTACCATTTCTTACTATTTAAGTTTTTTCCCACTTAATTAAATTCTAAAGAGTCTTTATCAAAACATAAAAATAAAAATATTTGAGCATATTTTATTACTTTGCCAACAAAATACTGGTTTTATTGCCATAACTTTATAATGATTCTTGAAATCAGATAAAGTGAAGTCTTGACATAAGTTAATTTTTGAATACTTTGACTGCTCTTTTTCTCTTTCTGGGTTTCAATTGAGGATGTGTGGAATAGATCAATAAGGAAGAATTGATGCCTTAATGATAATTTGTCTTCTACAACAGTGCACTTAAATACTAGTTAGGACTTCTGAAGTGTATCTTCTTTGTATTTTGCATTTCTTTTTCATTTTGATGTTTTTCCCACAACTTTTTTTTTTTCAGTTGAGGTAACATTGGTTGTCACCTTGTGTATTACCTGGGGGAATATATTCTCACTTCTTCAGTTGCATGATGGCAAACAACATCCACCACCAATGCACCCATCTTTTATTATACAGATCATACACATAGTTAAGTCTAAGTAATTTTGTTACTATATGTGATACACTTTATTTGTTGATTTTTATATTAATTTTTATTTTACATAAATTACTTGAATTTTGTAAATTGTTCCTACAACTTTTGTCACTTAATATAATCTCTGAATATTTTAAGTTATCAAAAAGTTATTTTCATTAATTTCATGGGTATTGTAAAGAGAAAAATCCTGTCTTCTTTGAGTGTTTATTACTTTCTTTTCAATTTAGAAAATTTACTAATTTATCCTGCCTTATTTTACTTGCCAGGATTTCCAATACAATGGTAGTGGAAAGAAAAGACATTGTTTTTTTCATTCTTTCTCTATTATAGTGTCAATTATGAATTTTAATAATGGCATTTATCAGATTAAAGAAATATTTTAGGTTGCTGGAAGTTTGTCATAAATTAGTGTTTAATTTAAATTCCAATGTTATTTTTTCTAGTTCAATTGACTTTTCTTATTCCAATAATGTCAAGAATAATGTAGATCAAATTTCTGATGTTAATAGAGGCTTACATTGTTGACATAAAATGCACATGACTGATATATTGAGATTTTTAAATGTTTTTAGATTCAGTTTATTTATATTTTAAGAAATTTTGCACTTATATTCATGATATTTATTGATTTTATGTTTTCTTTTCTCAAAAAAAGTATATATATTTTCTAGATTCATGATGCAATAGCCTTAAAAAATCAGATGTTTGTCTTTTATGTTCTGGAAGAGGTTCTGTATAATTATGTTTTCTTTAAACGTTTGGTAAAATTTACCAGTGTATCAATCCAAGCTAAATATTTATTTTTCAGAAAGATTTCCAACACTAAATTAATTTTTTATATGAAACGTAGGGTCTGTCTCATCTTTTTTTTTTTTTTGAAAGAGTTTAGCAACTTCCTGTCTTTCAAAGAATCAGTTGATTTTATGTTCATTGAGTTTATGTGTGTAAGGTTATTATAATATTCCTTTTTTTTATACTTTCAGTATTTGTTGGTTCTACACAGGATGTTCTTCTTACTCATACATAGCTTGATCCTCTCTTATTTTTTTATCAGGTTGACAAAAATTATCATTTCCTTTTTCTTTCTTTCTTTTTTGACATAACATAGTCCAGATGTATGATATCTAGCTAAGGCAGATATATTAGTAACTTAAGTTTGTCTGCTTCTCAGTAATGCTCTCTGTAATAAGCTGTGTTGCTTTGATTATTTTAATATAAATTATGTGATGCATTCTATCAC
This sequence comes from Uropsilus gracilis, assembly GCA_004024945.1. Classification (NCBI taxonomy): domain Eukaryota; kingdom Metazoa; phylum Chordata; class Mammalia; order Eulipotyphla; family Talpidae; genus Uropsilus; species Uropsilus gracilis. Next base: position 35,206 of record PVHY01011270.1, on the reverse strand, counting down.
CTTTTCTCTAGCATTACTTCTTATATATCCCCATACCACTTTATTCCCATAGCTACTCACAATATTGAACACATGCATTTGTGGGGCACACACACACACGCACACATACGCACACTTACATGACCTATACCAAAAACCCATTACTTAAAAATAAAATGAATATTATATGATTATTTTTTTACATCATTTATTGTAAATACCATTTTCTTGGAGAGATTAAGCTAAGTTGTTTAATGGAATTTGATTTTTTTTTTACCATATCTGCACTCATAATAACTATTCCTGGATAATTTTGAAAAGTAGTATTTTTCACTAGGTAATGTGAAAGGCACCTTTAATATTGCCAATATAAAATGTGAAAAGAGAAAAACGCACTAAACTTTAGATGAAATAGTAAGCTCTTACTCAGCAGCCTGTTCTTAGAGTCTGTGAATAAAGATAGTTAAACTTGGAGGTTTACTTGATGATGCTTTTTACTGTTACCTACGTGGTTTCAGACAACTTTTAAAATTTTCTCTTAGTTCACATGCTGACCTGTGACAAACAAGTCAGGGCATATCAGAATATTTGTCACTAGGACTGAAGTGTGACCTCTAACTCCTGCACTGAAATCGGTTTTTCTAGAATTCTAGTCCCAACATTTTTGCTCATCGTTACTGTCAACTGTTATTAAGCTCAGTATCTCTCATGGAAGCTATTATTCCCTCCTTTTCAGTTTTAGCTTGAGACTGATCTTTTGTGCCAGAAATGAGAGAGAGAGAGAGAGCTGTAAAAATAGAATTCTGAGTCTCCTAAATAAGTCTTTGACTTAGAGTAAAATATAGTCTAGAAAACATTTCTTTCTGAAGACTGCAATAAGGGTATTTTCTTAATTACATTGCCCTTATGTCAGATATATGAGTTGTTAAATTATAACTTTGGATCAATCAAATTCTATGCTATATCATAATTCATCTGACTCATTCCTTTATAATTTAAACCTCCCCTTTTTCTCTAAGTATGTAGATATTCTTTTCAAAGCTTTTCAGTTTGATAGTGTCTTTTTGCACTGAGTTAATTTAAATATGTTTGAAAATATATAGTCTGTTTTCATAGGACTTTTTTCTAAAAGTGTTCAAATTGATAGTATCTAGTATTTTTATCACCTCTTTTTTAAAATGATGCATGGACCCCGAATGTTGGAAGATGGTACAATACTATATGATGGATATATTTTTGTGTACTTTTGCAGCTACTGGGTACCTAATAGGTAGATACATGAAGAGAGAAAAATAGTGGATATATGTATATATATTTGTTATTTTTCTCTTCTCTCCTATTTAATACTTAATTCAGAGACAAGTATAAGAAGAAAATATTTAAGTTGACATTGTTATTTCTATATTCTGATGAACCATATACATTTGACTCATAAACTTTTAGTGAAAGCACACTAGTCTTTACAGCTAACAGTACAATTATAATGAATAAGAAATTCAAATTCTACTCAAGTAATTTAGGTAGTCATACAAAAGATTTTTATTTTAATAGAAATTCGTATCAAGGCTTTTAGAAGGTAGAAAATGGTTTGCTTGAAATACATTTCTTTCTTTCTGAGATTCATTATAAGTTCCTGACATAATTTAATTTAAACAACAGAACTAACAAATGGTATTAACAATATTATTTCAATTATGAATAGCTTGTGAGTTTAACTTTTTTAAAACACTTTTCTCAAAACAATGACTATAAAAGAATGAACTACGCAAGATGATGGCAACATTTTTTTAGACTTAAATGCATTGCTCACATCACAAACACAGACCTAACAGTAAGGGAACAGAAAATACGAAGATGTAAAAAGTCACGTGTGTGACCTACACAGTTTGCAGTTTGGGAATAATTGGTCTTCTTTGCTGCTTGCAAAGTTGTCAAACATTGACCTTGAGAATTAACTTAGATACAGTCTTGAAGAATTTCACTTCCAAAATCCTAAGGCCAGTTGATGGAGTCAATTCATTATGAGATAAACTGCTGTCTAACACATCTAGGAAGTTATCAAGGAAGTCTAGATCATCATTTTATTATATAATTTGAAAAAAGTTATCAGTTACATATATGTTTTCAAAAAGTATATTTCCTGTTCTAGAATTGAATCATTTTACCTTTAGCATGATTAAATATTTTCAAAAGCTGCTTTATTGAATCACTGTAAATATTAAGATTATTCTGCAGTTTATGTATCCATCACACATACACATGTGAACTTGTACATAGCACAGTGGACACAAACACAATAGGAGTGGGTGCTACATGTTCCAGCATTTCATACACCTCTCTGTCTGTCTGCTTCTTCCATGTCACTGAGAAAGTCTGCCCTTTGCTGTGCCCAAAGAAGCTATTTACAGAGGCTGGTGATATTTGCGATAGACAGTGAACCTCACAGGATATCTGACACCTTCTCTAAAAGAGATCTTCTCTGATTACAGTGCTGTGCCCCACTTTAGTCTGTCTGGCATTGTTCTTTCTCAGGAGGTTGTAGCTGTAAAGTTGTGAAAAAAATATATAACCAAAGAATAGCAGGGCTGCTAAGTGGTCAATGTTTCTGATGCAAAAATAGAAGCTCAGAGAAGTTAAGTACCTTCTGCCAAAGTCATTTTCAAATTTGAAATGTCTGTTCTGTCCACAACATTATGTCGTTGCACTGACAAGTATTAGACATCGAATTATGATGAGCTGCTTGGATTTTCTAGGAAAACAATGGGCAAAATACTAATCTAAATTTCATCAAGTCAAAAGTCAAATTGGAGTATATAAAAATTTAAAAAATTTGATAATCTTAATCTGGTTTCTTTCTCTGAATATAGGGAAATAAATTTGGTTATTTTAAAACTATTTTCCTATGTAAATAAATAATATAGAATGGAATACAACTTACTAAATATATGGTTAAATAAATAGATGTTTTATAATAAAGTTTTTAGACATATTAGTATTCTTTGTGAGCACTAATTATATTAGTAAACTAGGATATATACTACATAATAAAAACTTGTTTCATTCAAGAAATCTGAATAATTAATCCAAATTTCATTTTAGCTGTCACTTCTTTAATTTTAAAGTAACAGTGAAGCAGATAGAAAAATATGTTTGCAATTTGAGCATTAATTATTATGCAATGTACAAAATACTTTGTAGTTTTCTACCCAATATCAGTTTTATTTAATAAAATATGTAGTTTTCTGTCCATAAGCTGTAGAATTATCTTTAACTGTTCTGAAATTACATAGTTACATTTCAAAACAGAAATATTTTAACATAGCACATTATAGTAATTGAATGTTTTTGTATTAGCACAATAGTTCACAACACTCATAAGGTGTACATTTACAAACACCACCAAAAGCACCAATAATCCACCCAATAGTCCATTTATCACTTTCCTCCTTTTCATTCCCAAACACTACCCTTCCCTTCTGGAAGCCTCATTTCTAGTCAGAAATGAGATTTGTTTGGTGTCTTTATTCCACATATTTGTGAAATCATCCAATATTTGTCCTCCTGACTTACTTTGTTTAGCAGAATCCCTTACAGTTTGATCAGTGTTGGTTCAAATGCCATGATATTTTTATCTTTATACCTGACTGGTTTTCAATGTTCCTTATTCACTTATTTGTCATGGAAACTTAGATACTGGCCATAACATGACCATTATAAATAATGTAGTATGGACATAAGGGTCATATCCAAATGAATTAATTCTTTTGAATTCTTGGAGTAGTTACCTAGGAATGGAATTGCTAGATCATGGAATCAATCTATTTTTGATGTTTTGAGAAACCATACTATTTTCATAACTGAACTATTAAAATTATGCAAATATAAATTATCCCCTTCTTTCTTTTTGTGAAACATTCAGTTGCAAACATCTATATCTATATATCCACATATGCCAAAATGAATAAATTATTTAAAACAAAATTTGATCAAGCTAAGTTTACTCAAACATATCAAATTCAAATGTAAACTGCTATGCTGTTTCTGATTTATATTTTTCACTAAATGGGAACACACAGAGATAGTTTCTTTATATTTTGAATTAGGAGCTGGATGCTATTGCCACAAGTTTCATCCATGCCAACCTCTTCTGCTATGTATTTATCATATGTCTAGTTTAAGCATAGATTTACTGCAAAATGAAATTCAAAGTTGCTTTAAACTGCCCATCTACTTTATGAATAGCACAATAAGTAAAGTCAAATCTGTGAAAGTTGAGACAATATAGCTGATAAGATGATTAATTCGATGTAGTGTTTCAGTTTAGGCCTTTATTAATCCCCAACTAAATTGGTTAATTATCTGTATCTATAGCCATCATTTTCTTGGTACTAAATGATCTGTCAATTCTACTTGAAAACGTTATTCTCACAGCTACGAGTGTTACATTAATTGCTACTTGGTTATATAACCCTTTCCCATCCATGCATTAAGCTCCACCTTTTTTCTGCAATGGCACAGAGATCTATTTTGCCTCCAGTATAAATTTAAATTAGTTTATGAGATAATGCTTATATTACTTGAACTGTTTCAAATTACCACTCTTTATCACAAAAGTCTTAAAATGAGTATTATTACCCCTGTCATTGTTTCTTCATCATAGTAGAAGGACTTAGTATGTCTTTTTGTGTTCTAGGTACTCCATTTTTTTAATCTATTATAATTTGCCATTTTGAGTTGCTATTTTAAAACAATAGCTTTAAAAATATTTTATTTGAAGTTGGAGTACAGAACATTCTTCCTAACTTAAATGTCTTAAACTATATTTTCCCCATTTCCCGACTGGTAGGATCTGGGTTATGTAGCTATAATGTATTGTCTATGCCTCTTTGAAATGTGTATGCAAATGAAAACTGAGTAAAATATCACCATATTATTTCATAATATCTTGTATAAAATAGTAACAAATCCTACTCTTCCAACATTTAGGACTATCTGAGTTGATTAGGAGTTTAGGAGTATCTGAGATGATTAATTTACATTGACAGAGCATAAGGTATCTGTAGGTATTTCAAAATTAAATAATTCTCAATGTATAATTCATAATCATAGAAACTCCGGAAGTGGTTAACTATCATACAGATATACACTATTGAATGTTGAAAAATATGGAAAGTAAGCTATGAGAAATGTTTATAAATAGAGGGTACTGCATGTAATAAGACATTTTGTTAAAAAATTTGTTCTTCCTAATCTGTAATTAACTAATTAATTTTTAATGTTTTCTACTTAGGTAGCTTTGATTTACAACATTATGTGATTTAGAACTATAAATTCACACTTCTTCAAATGTATTGGTACTTTATTGATGGGTATGATAAGGCAACACATTTTTAATTATTGAAGGCTACATTATTTTTTACTTATATAAACCCTACAGGACCTTGAAACTAAGACTAAAAAGTAATAAAACATGTTTAAGTTCCAAATTAAAATGAATGTTAAACTGATATATATATATATATATATATATATATATATATATATATATATATACACACATATAAATATGTCATTTAAAAAACTGAAACAGCATTCATCTATAAACTTGCATATGGCTTAAGGGGTAAAGGATCACATGCCTCAGGTGTAACTTATCACATCATAAACACTGTCAAGGCACTCCTAGTCCTCCACAATATTCCAGTGGGCCCCTTCCTAACTCTGCTCTCTCTCTCTCTCTTTTTCTCCCCCCCCCCGGTAATATCAAATATACAATCAGATTTCTAGTGTTATTAGCTTGGAGTGTCCTACCTTTTGTTTCCCTGCATTTCATATTTGAATGGTACCATCTGGTATTTGTATTTCCCCTTCTGACTTATTTCACTTAGTATAATCTTCTTGCTTGTATTCCTGTGTTGCAAGTGCTAAATAGATTCTAACACAAAGAAAACATACAGATGACCAATGGAGACACACAATAAAATGCTGTTTATCACTTAACATCAGGGAAATGAAAATACAAGCCACAGTGGAATGCCACCTTACATCTGTGAAAAGGCCCATGTCAAGAAAACCAGAAGCAGTGAGGGTTGGTGAGATGGGAGAAAAAGGAAATCTCATATGCTATTGATGGGAATGTAGACTGGCCCAGCCTCTAGGAGAAACATGGAAATTTCTCAAAATACATATTAAAAAATAGACCTTCCTTTCAATCCAAGACTTCTGGTTCTAGATATCTATCTGAAGAATGCAAAAACATTAACTTAAAGAAATAAAATGCTCAAATACTAATAGCAGCAATATTTATAGCAGGTAAGTTATTGAAACAACTTAAGTGCCTAAAATAGATGCATGGATTAGGAAGATGTGATATATATATATATATATATTATATATATAATATATATATCACATTTTTCATAGATATATATAGTAGTATCCCATTTTTCATAGATATATATATATATTTCATATATATATATGATATATATATATATATCTATCTATGATATATAGATCTATCTATCTATATATATATATATATATATATATATCTATGAAAAATGGGATACTACTCAGTAATGAAAAAGTATTATATTTTTAACTGATCCTTCATCTCGGGTTATGATATAACATTGCTGGCCATTTATAAACAGAGAAAACTTGCTATAAATCATTGAGAAGCTTTTGTTTTGTAAGGCTTTCTCCAGTACAATTCCTTTAACTTATTTGTTTATTCATTCATTCATTCATTATATATGCATATATATGTGTGTGTGTGTGTGTGTATATATATATATATATACATCTTTGTATTCCACAGGGTTCACCCACCATCTCTCCTCCCCCCCGACCACTCCCACCCATCTCCCCAACCCCAGTTGTGTAGTTTGGTTGTTAGCTTGTTTGAACTTTTCCTGGTCTTTTGTTTGTTTTTCCTCTCTCCCATATATTAGTGAAACCATCTGGTATCTTTCTTTTTCTTTCTGACTTATTTCTGCTAATATGATTTCTTCTAGGTTCATCCATGTTACCATAAAATCATCAATTTTGTCATTTTTGATTGATGAGCAATATTCCATTGTGTATATATACCACATCTTTTCAACCATTTGTTTGTTTTGGATCATTGGGTTGTTTCTGTGTCCTTGCAATTATAAATAGTGCTGCAATAAACATTCAAGTACGGGTGTCCCTTTGTATAAGTGTTGAGATCCCCTTTGGATAGATTCCCAGGAGAGTGATTGTTGGGTCAAATGGTAGTTTCATTTTTATTAGTTTGAGGGTCTTCCACACTGTTTTCCATAGTGGCTGGACCAGTTTACATTCCCACAAGCAGTGTAAGAGTGTTCCTTTCTCGCCACATCCAGCCAGCAATTGTAGTTGCCCATTTTTTTTTGTTTGTTTGTTTTGATGTGGGCCATTCTTAGTTGTGTAAGGTAGTATCTCATTGCAGTTTTGATTTGCATTGAGCATTTTTCCATGTACCTGTTGGACATTTGTATTTCCTCTTTGGAAAAGTGTCTTTTTAGTTCTTCTCCCCAGATTTTGACTGGGCTTCCTGGTTTTTGTTGTTGTTTTTGTTGTTTAGTTTGGTGAGTTCCTTGTGGGTCTTTGTTATCAAATCCTTATCACTTTTGTGGAGGGCAAATTTTTTTCTCCCGCTTGGTTGGGTTTCTTTTTGTTTTATCTCTTGTCTCTTTTGCTGTACAGAAATTTCTAGCTTGATGTAGTCCCAGCTGTTTATGTTTTCCTTGGTTTTTTGTCAGCTGTAGATGTGTCCAGAAATGGATTTCTGAAGTGTGATTCATGGAGGGATTTGCCCAAGTTTTCCTCTACATTTTTTATGGTTTCAGATCTTACATCCAAGTGTTTTATTCATTTTGAGTTGGTTTTTGTACATGGTGTGAAGGATTTGTCTTTGTTTATTTTACCATTTACTGAAGAGGCTGTCAATTGATTCAATGTAAATTTTTCACTTCTTTGTCAAAGATTAGTTGACCATATATGTGTGGTTTTATTTCCAGGCACTCAGTTCTGTTCCATTGGTCTTATTGTCTGTTTTTATATCAGTTCCATGCTGTTTTAATTACTATGTCATTCTCTCTTTTTTTGGTCAGGAGCCTTTTGAAATTTGAGGTCTTTTGTTATTCCATATGAATTTCAGTAATTTTTGTTCTATCTCTTTAAAGAATGCCATTGGAATTTTTATAGGGATTTCATTGTAGATTGCTTTGGTAGGATGACCATTTTGATGATGTTGATACTTCCAATTCATAAGCAGGGAATATCTTGCCATTTCATTTTGTCTTCTATCTCTTTTAGCAATGTTTTGAAGTTTTATTTGTATAGTACTTTAATGTGTTTTGTTAGGTATTTATTCCCAGGTATTTGATTTGTTTTGGTGTGATGGTCAATGGGAGGTTTTTTTTTATTATTTTTTTTTAATTTCTTCTTCTGCTTGACTTTTTTCATATAGGAAAGCTACTGTCTTCTGTGTTTTGATTTTGTGACTGGCTACCTTACTGAACTGGTTTATTATTTCAAGAAGTTTTTCTGTGGGTAGTTTTGGGTTCTCTACATAAATAATTATATCATCTGCGTATAATAATTGCTTCGATTCTTCTTCCCCTACTTGTATCCATTTTATGTCTTTTTCTTGCCTTATTGCCTGAGCTAGAACTCCCAGTACAATATTAAGAGTATGGGGATCTTTGCCTGATTCCAAATCTTAATTGAAATGATTTTAATTTTTCCCTTTTAAGATGATATTTGCTGTAGGTTTGTCATAGATGGTTTTTGTTATTTTGAGATATGTTCTTTTTATTCCAAATTTTTCAAGAGCTTTCATCACTAATGGGTGTTGTGCTTTATTAATGCTTTCTCTGCATCTATTGAAATGATCATATGGTTTTGGTTTTCTCCTTGTTAATATGGTGGAAGCTATTTTTTTAATGCAATTATGGTTCACTAAGTAGATTCAAAGGTCTATATCTAATACAATTTCTTTATTCTTTTAATTTTTCACTCACATAAAAGTTTTCCTTATTGCAATATACTGGAAACTTATCTATTAATTTAAGAATATAATATATGTTCAAGGAACTCATGGCAACAATTTATTTCAATAATAAAGTACACCCATTTCCATATGTTAAATGTATGAATTTGTTAGACTGTTTGACTGAAATGGATAATCACTAGAATGAGTTACACTAGCAATATTCCCAAGAAAGGTATCAGACTCTCCATACTGCTTCATTAGCATGTTGTAATGACTTGACATATCAAAGGAAAGACATTTTTCTTTCTTGAAGTGATAAATAGATTAATCGATGGCATTGAACTCTTCTTGACTTTTCAAGTGCTGTAGTTGATAACTGAGTTGCGACAACAGGCAGTTTCTTATCTGTTAGGAAAAACAATAATAAAGTGGATGAAGTAAGTCAAATTTTAATGAATCCTAATGCACTTCTAAGTATGAGATTAACACGTTATCAAAAATTGAAATGTTTTTCCTTATATTCAGATGATCCAATGTCCTGGTTTTCCAAACCAATCCCAGTTTATGCATGCTTTGCATTATTGACAACATTCCCCTTCATTATCAAACATATTCTGTTTTGAACCAGATATCATACAGATGCCCTACTGTTAGCTTTATAATTTGACATGAAAGCTATTTGGTAGAAAATAAAAGGTGAGATTAAGAAAGCATGGGGTGGAGGGGGAGGTTCAGTAAGGTAGAAAATAAAATGTCGTTTTTATTGTTCACATAAGTGCAAGAGCCATTTTGTTATAGACTAAGTATTTCTTGCAACCCCAATTAGGGGAACACTTCTGTTCTGCTTCTTACACTTTTTGACAACAGGTGTTGCCACAGGGGGGTTGGGAGCAGGAACTAGAAGGGAAGTATAATTCAAAATCCATTTGACATAAACAGGCTGAACTTGAGTCTGATGCCATTATAGTGACTGTATTTTCTACAGCAGCCAGTGGATAATGAGCAAACTAATAATAGCATAATATAGTGTTATTCCAAGGCTCCAAGTGGTGGGTAATATAATTGAGAAAGAAATGTTTCATTCAGAACTTGATGAACAGTGAAAATAAAACCATCATTGTTATTAAATAACTTTAAACTTAACATGATTAATTTTGAAACTAGTAGTATTGATCACAGTAATACGCCTTGTTACCTATTGATTTCTAGGTGTTTATAATCCTTAGGGGCAGGTTCTTGTCACTAGTTAACTGATGTTTCCCATTTTGTAAAGAACCATCGCATTATCCTCCTCTGGAGTGCAGACTGAGGCATAGATCAGATATAGTACAATCAGAAGGAGAATCAGTCATATTTTTGCTAGGTGAAATCATCACTATCTTTGTAAATTATCATTTTATACATATTTTATATGTTGTACAACACACTGCTAACACATTGTTGTTAGCAACTGATAAGATTGTTTCCCTAGATCAAGTATATAACTGAGAACTCTGACTTATTCCTCATAGGTTCAATAAAAAACTATTATTTTTATCAAAATTATTAATGTTATTATCTTTGCATCCATTTTACAGAGAATTAAATTACCTAAAAGACATTTAGAATGTATCTTTTAAAAGAAATATTTATTTACTTTTCTTTTACCATACAGAGTCAATTTATTCCACACTCTTCTCAGTCTATCAGAGGAAAAATGCAGATATTGGAGGCAAACAATAATGTACTTTACATACTAGATTCCTTTATGTTTGTGCAATGAGGAGGAATATAATTGAAGTAGTTTTGAAAAGAGGAGGATGCCAGTACTGTGAGAACTAGTAAAAGAAGAGCTGAGGACAAATATGAATATTCAAATAAAATGGAAAAAGTGAGAAGTAAAGCCAATAACAAAAACCCACAAAACTTGCAAAAAAGATTGGAAAGTAAGATGAACAGTAAGTAGATTAGTAGTGGGAAGGAAATTAGGTTTATGTCTGAAAATTCCTTCAAAATATTTTAGATCTATATTAATTTAAATGTGGATTCTCCCTTATTTTACTTAATTAAAATTTTACTATAAAATAAAATTAAATAGACCATCATTTTTAGATATATTAAAATCTACTTTAAGCCAAAGCTACTGATATTTTACTTTCATATCTTAATTATTTAATATCTAAATTACCCTCATTTTGCATATTTTAATTTATTTACTAAACAAAATAAAATCTACAAGTGTGATTATCTCTGATATTCTTAAGTGTGAAGTTTTTTCTCAGGTATATAACATGTTCCCTAAATAAACTCCAGTCTAAACAAAACAGTGAACCACCACACACACACACACACACACACACGGAGAAAACAAAATCTTAGACATTTGATTAAAATGCAAACACGAGTTCTATAATCATTTTAAAGAAAATTGTAGATGAATGGTATGTTCTTTTTCACAATAAAACTGAAACTTCTCTATATTTTTTACACTTTTAGGTACTATGTCATTTAATAAGGTGCACATTAAATCATCTAAATGAAAATTACTCAAATTTTCAAGAGTCAACGTTTATCATACGCCAACCAGGGTTTGCCTCCTTTGCCAGATGAAAACTGAATTGCAAATACAAATCTATTTGCTATACTTGCACCCCTGAAATACATCCTCTGCTTTGTTTTCATGGGGATTTATGAGGCATTATGAAACTAGCTTTATACCATTCCACTTAGCAAGACTATGACTCCAGCTAATCATTTGCCATAGAGCTATAGAACTGTTTATTATTCCTTAACATGTCTGTCTTTTATAATCATCAGCATTCTGTTCAAGATTTTCCTTTTGCTTAAAGCATGATAGTGCATAGTATTTCCTTAAGTCGTGACCTAAGTTTAATGTTCATGGTGGATGTTGTTTTCTTCCAAAAGATATTTGATTATAGTGAACGTAAATAATAAAAATAGCAAAACCAGTGTCAAAGGGCAAGGTCAAGGTGGGGGCAGTCCACTGTAGGTTTTCATGTATGCATTTACAATTGCAAAGTTGCATAGACTCAGAGGGGCAGGTATGATGGGGTTTCTTTAACAAACAGTAGAATGGAGGAAACAGCTTTTTTTTTGACTATTAATATATTTATTGTGTTAAATGTAATTTTTAATTAAATAATTTATTTATATATAAATTTTGCATCTTTGTAATCCCCAGAGTTCAGCACCCATTCGTGATAAAAGCCCTTGAAAAGTTGGGGATCAAAGGAACATACCTCATCATAATAAAAGCCATCCATGACAAACCTACAACAATATCATCCTAAATGGGGAAAACTAAGATCTTTCCAATTAAGATCTGGACCAAGGCAAGGAGCCCACTCTCTCCTCCATTTTTTGATGTTGTACTGGAAGTTCTAGCCAGGGAAATAAGACAAAAGAGAGATATAAAAGGAAAACAAATAGGAAAAGAGGAACTGATGCTATCAGTATATGCAAACATGATTCTTTATATAAACAACACCAAAAAATTCTACAGAAAAACTTCTAAAAACAATAAACCAGTTTAGTAAGGTAGTCACTTACAAAATCAACACACAAAAGTCAGTAGCTTTTCTATATGCAAAAAGTCAAGCAGAAGAAGATGAAATAAAAAAAAATCCCATTTACCATCACACCAAAAAAATTAAATACCTGGAAATAAACCTAACAAAGCATGTGAAAGAACAATACAAGGAAAACTTTAAAACACTGCTAAAAAAGATAGAGGACTTAAGGAAATGGAAAGACATTCCCTGCTCATGGATTGGAAGAATCAACATCATCAAAATGCCCATCCTTCCAAAAGCAATCTACAAATTCAATACGATCCCTATAAAAATTCCCAACACATTTTATGATTTTTTTTATCTTTTAAAAATTTATTTATATATAATTTCACATCTTTGTAATCCAGGGATTCACCTCCCACCCTTCCTGGCTGTTCCCCTCCTTCCCCCCTGCCCCAAGTTGTGTGCTTCAGTTTGGTGGTTAACTTGTTTTGTCTTTTCCTCATGGCTTTTATTTTTTTCCTATCTCCCATAAATTAATGAACACATTTGGTTTCTGTCTATTTCTTTTTGACTTGTTTCTGCTAATATGATTTCTTCTAAGTTCATTTATGTTATCATAAAATCATCAAATTTGTCATTTTAAATTGATGAGTAATATTCCATTGTGTATATATACCACTTTTTTTTCATCCAGCCATCTGTTTTGGGGCATTTAGGTTGCTTCCAGGTCCTTGCAATTATAAATAGTACTGCAGTAAACATTCTTTTGCACCCAAATTGAGGTGTCTTTTGGGTAGATTCCCAAGAGAGCAATTGCTAGGTCAAATGGTAGTTCTATTTTCATTAATTTGAGGGTCTTCCACACAGTTTTCCATAGGGGTTGGGCCAGTTTACATTCCCACCAGCAGTGTAAAGAGTGTTCCTTTCTCTCTACATTCACGCTAGCACTTGTTTTTGCCCATTCTTTGGATGGGCCGTTCTTATTGGTGTAAGGTGGTATCTCATTGTGGTTTTGAGTTGCATTTCCTTTATTGCTAGTGACATTGAGCAAGTTCATGTGCCTGTTGGCCTTTTGCATTTCCTTTTGGAGAAGTGTCTTTTTAGTTTTTCTCCCCACTTTTTGATTGGGCTTCTTGTTTTGCTTTTGTTTAGTTGTGTGAGTTCTTGTGGATCTTTGTTATTAAACCCTTATCACTATTTTGAAGGGCAATTTTTTTTTCCCCACCTATTGGGCTTCTTTTTTGTTTTTGTTTTTTTTTCTGTTGTCTCTTGCTATACAGAAGCTTTTTAGTTTGATATAGTCCCATCTCTTTATGTTTTCCTTCATTTTTTTGTCATCTGTAGATATATTCAGAAAGGAATTTCTGAATTGTAATTCATGGAGGGTTTTTCCCAAGTTTTCCTCTTTGTATCTTATGGTTTCAGATCTGACATCTACGTTATCCATTTTGAGTTGATATTTGTACATGGTGTGAGAGACTTGTCTTGGTTCATTCTTTTTTTTTGCATGTCTTAGTCCAATTTTCCCAGCACCATTTATAGAAGGGTCTATCTTTGTTTAATGTAAGTTTTTCACTCCTTTGTCAAAGATTAGTTGACTATATATGTGTAGTTATGTTCTGGGCACTCAATTCCGTTTCATTGTTCTGATGTCAGTTTTTGTGCCAGTACCAAGTTGTTTATTATTGCTTTGTAGTATAATTTAAAGTTTGGAATTGTAATACCTGCATTCTCTTTTGGTCTGATTTGAGGTTTTTTGATATTTGAGGTCTTTTGTTATTCCATATGAATTTCATTAATTTTTGTTCTATCTCTTTAAAGAATGTCATTGAGATTTTTATTGGGATTGCAATGAATGTGTGGATTGCTTTTTGGTAGAATGGCCACTTTGGTGATATTAATTCTTCCAATCCATGAGCAGGGAATGTCTTTGCACTTCTATAAGTCTTCTTCTATCATTTTTAGCAGTGTTTTAATGTTTTCTTTGTATAGTTCTTTCACTGGTTTTGTTAGGTTTATTCCCAGGTATTTAATTGTTTTTGGTGAAATGGTAAATGGGATGACTTTTCTGATTTCTTCTTCTATTTGACTTTTTGCATATAGGAAAGCTACCGATTTTGGTGTGTTGATTTTGTGTCCAGCTACCTTACTGAATGGTTTATTATTTCAAGTAATTTTTTCTGTGGATTTTTGGGGGTTATCTATAGAGAGAATCATGTTATCAGCATATAATGATAGCTTCAGTTTCTCTTTTCCTATTAGTATCCCTTTTATGTCTTTCATTGCGTTATTGCCCTAGCTAGAACTTCCACTACAATGTTAAAAAATAGTGGGGAGAGTAGACATCCTTGCCTGGTTCTGGATCTTAATTGGAAAGAATTTAGGATGATATTTGCCATAGGTCTGTCATAGATGACTTTTATTATGTTGAGGTAAGTTCCTTTAATCCCCACTTTTTCAAGGACTTTTATCATGAATGGATGCTGGACTTCATCGAATGCTTTCTCTGTGTCCATTGAAATGATCATGTGGTTTTTGTTTTTCTCTTTGTTTATGTGGTGTATTATGTTAATTGATTTCCGGATGTTGAACCATCCTTGTGTCCCTGGGATATATCCCACAATGATGCTTTTTATGCATCATTGGATTAAATTTGCCAGGATTTTGTTTAAAAATTTTGCATCCATGTCCATTAGGGAAATTGGTCTATAGTTTTCTTTCTTGGAGCTATCATTATTTGGTTTTGGTATGAGGGTGATGTTTGATTCATAGGAATGTGTTTGACAGTTTTCCTTCTTTCTCAATTTTTTTGGAAAAGCTTTAGTAGTGCAAGCATTATTTCATCTTTGAATGTCTGGTAGAAATCATTTGTAAAGCCATATGGTCCTGGGCTCTTGTTTTTAGGTAGAGTTTTGATGACTGCTTCTATATTGCTGCTTGTAATTGGTTTGTTTAAGTTCTCTATATAGTCTTTGTCCAATTTTGGGTAGTGTATCTTTCTAAGAATCTGTCCGTCTCATTCAGATTGTTGTATTTATTTCCATATAGCTGTTCTTAGTAATCTCTTATTATCCTTTGATTTCTTTGGTATCTGTTGTAATTTCTCCTCTTGCATTTGTGATTCTGTTTACTAGGATTTTCTCTCTTCTTTCCTTTGTGATCTTTGCAAGGGGCTTATCAATTTTATTTATTTTTCAAATAACCAGCTTTTGGTTTTGTTGATCTTCTGGATAGTCTTTTTGGTTTCCAGGTTATTTATTTCTTCTTTTATTTTTGTTATGTCTTGTCTTATGCTGTGTTTTGGGGGAGGGGGGGAGTTGTTGCTTTTTTTCTAATTTTTTGCATTGGTACAACATTATGTTGTTTTTTGGTTTCTTAGTTTTTGATATGATCCTGTATTGCTATGAACCTCCCTCTTAGAATGCTTTTGCTGTATCCCAGACATTTTGGAATGTTGTGTCTTCTTTGCTGTTTGTTTCTAAGTACGTTTCAATTCTTCTGCAATTTCTTCAATTATCCATTCTTCATTTATTAGAATGTTGTTTAGTCTCCAAGTGTTTGATGTTCTGCTTGCTATCTTTACAAGTTGATTTCTAGTTTGATACCTTTATGGTCTAAGAAAAAAGTTGGTATTATTTCACCCTTGGTGAATCTTGGTGCACCTTCATTTGGTGCGTATATGTTGATAATTGTTATGTCTTTTTGATGGGTTGACCCTTGAACCATTACAGTGAACTTCTTTATCTTTGTCACTTTTACATTTTGAAATCTGCTTTGTCTGCTATAAGAATGACTACCCCTGCCTTTGGGGGGGGGGGGGCGGCATTTGCTTGTAAAAGTACTTTCCATCCTTTTACCCTCAATCTGTACTAATCTTTTGGGATCAGATGTGTTTCTTGGAGGCAGAAGAATGTTGGGTTCTATCTTTTGATTCAGTCTGCAACTCTGTGTCTTTTGATTGATGATTTTAGCCCATTGACATTTAGAATAATTATTGATGTTTGAGATATTAACATTGTGCTCCTGGTGGTCATTTGGAGTGCTGTTTTAGTTTCTTCTTTTTTTTTTTTTTCTTTATATTATTTGTTCTTTTTATTTTTCTGCAGGTTTTAGTCTTAGAGCTTCTTGCAGAAGTTCTTGGAGTGGGGGTTTGATGGTAGCAAATTTCTGGAGGCTCTGTTTGTCTGAGAAGTTTCTAATTTTTCCTATATAAAGAAAGTACAGCTTTGCTGAATAGAGTATTCTTGGCTGGCAGGTTTTGCCTTGAAGTGTTTTGAATATGTGTCCCCATTCTCTCCTTGCTTGGGGTGTCTCTCTGAGAAATCTAAAGTCAGACTAATTGGTTTTCCTTTGTAGGTTATTTGTTTCCTCTCTCTTGTTATTCTCATATTTTTTTCTTTATCTTTGGCTCTTGATAGTTTTACTCGATGTGTCTTGCTATGTTTTTCTTTTACTAAAATAGTTTGGTGTCCATTTGCTTCCTGTATGTTTAATTTCTTCAGATTTGGGAAATTCTCCTACATTATTTCATTGAAAAGCCTTTCAGATCCTATGTCTTTCTCTTCTCCTTCTGGTATTCCAAATATATTATTTGTTTTCTTTAGGGTATCTGACAAATCACTGAATTTTTTCCTTCTGTCTTCTTACTTTGTTTTTCTCTCTCCTCTTTCTTCATCCTCTCTACTTCTTTATCCTCTAGTGTGCTGATTCATTCTTCTATTTTTTCCTAATCTGCTTTCCTGGCTTTTCCCTGCATTTTTAATTCTTCTATTGCTCTTTTTATACACTATATTTCCTGCAGCTTCTTATTTAGGGTTTCAATTTCATTTTTCTGTTCATCTATGATATTGCTCATTTTGCTGCATTCTTTTCTGTTTCTCTGCTACTTCTTTTAGTTTGTTGAAAGCTTCTAACCTCTTGATTTCCCCTTTTCCACCTCTTTCTTGGCCTCTTTGAGTGCTTTTATCACATTGATTCTGAATTCTTTGTCTGACATAAAGCATTTCTTCCATGTCATCCATTTGATTTCTGCAGATTGTTTATTCTTTGGTGGTGAGTTATTTTTCTTAGGGCTTGCTTAAGTATTTGTATCTTTCCTCCTTCCTGTGGTTTCCTTTTGGACTTACTCTACTATTTAGTAACTAGTGCTCTAGTATTAGATGGCATCTCGTTGTAGTTAATTCTGCCTTTGTGCTTTTGCTGCTGCAGTTATTATATCTTGTTTCCACTGGCTATTTTGGGTAACAAGTTCCATTTTAGAGAGTAGGTATGGTGAGTAGATGTTGTTTCTATTGTATTGTCTGTCTTCTTTTTTTCATTGTTTCTCCTCTTTTAGATTGATGGGTTTTAAATATTTTTAATGCCTCCAAGCATCTAGTGCTTGTCATTTAAACCTTTTTGACTAGGGTGGCTTGGCGCTCTTGGGTAGTGAGTGTCTTTGGTTCTCTAGTCTGGACTTCTGGGCTGCTGGTGTGTGTGTTCTTTGCAGCCAAGTTGCATTTCCCTGGGCCAATAAAACTCAGTCATGCCTCAGTCTGCATAGCAGAGGCCCATTCAGTTGCAAAACTTGTGATCCTACCCTGAATTTCAAGTGAGTTACTTTGGCACCTGGAAGTTGTCCAGTGCTGGCTGGAACCCTCATCTGAACCCCACCGGACTACAACCATCCCATTTTTTAAAGAGATTGAACTAAAATTACTGAAATTCATATGTAAATCAAAAGACCTTGAATATCAAAAAGCCTCCTGACTAAAAAAGAGAAAATGGAGGTATTACTATCCCAGATCTCATATTATACTACAAAGCCATAGTAATTAAAACAGCTTGATAGTGGTACAAAAATAGACAGATCAATGGAACAGAATTGAGTGTCCTGAAATAAAACTACACATATATAGTTAACTAATCTTAGCCAAAGCATAAAAAATTTATTGGAACAAGGACAGCCTCTTCAATAAATGGCACTGGGAAAATAGGTGCAAAACATGAAAAAAAAATGTGGCAGGACTACTCCCTCACACCACGTACAAAAATCAACTCAAAATGGATAAAAGACTTTCATGTAAGACAGGGAACAGTTTCCAAGGTCACATGTGGTTGGCTGTCTCAAGCCTGATAGTGCCTGGTATATACAATAGTTCCAAAAAAAAAAAAAAAAAGGCTTCTTGTACAAGATGGTGCTGTCCTATCATTTATACATCTGTCTATCCATCTATCTATCTATCTATCTATCTATCTATCTATCTATCTATCTATCTATCTATCTATCTATCTATCTATCTATCTATCTATCTATCTATCTATCATCTATCTATCATCTATCTCTCTATCATCTATCTATATCTATTTGTCTATCATCTATCTATTTCTATCTATCTGTAGATAGATATATAATCTAACTAAAAATATAGGGAATGCCAGACAGTTAATCATTAGTATAATAGGAGCATAATAGAATTATTTCTGCCTTTCAACTGAGTAAGGAAATCTTGAATCATTCTCTGTGCAAAGAAATTTTGATCTTTAATATAATTTTTAATGGCTACATTATTCATAGAATACTTTATCCTAACATTAAGTTTTGAAAAGTTCAGCTAGATAACTAATTTGTAGTATGATGAGAATTATTTCCATTTCCTTTTAATTCCTAAGACCAACTCTTTTGTATTCTATTCATCCATTCCCTTGCTTTGTTGTTGCTATGTATCAGGATATCAGAAAATGATGGAAATCTAGTTTCAAAGGTGAGATAGGACTGCAAAATTATCATTAATCATAATAAAGTAAAATATCATTCAATAACCACATAGAGAAAATGTAGAAATCCATTCTTCAGCACTGCTTGCTATATTCACTTTAAATAGGGTCATATGCTGAAATTTATAACATAGATTTCATAGTACCTTGATCACTTCTTTTTCAGAATGAGTCTTTCTTTTCTGTGACATTTGAACTAATAATTTCATGCAAATTCATGTTACTATTTCATTTACATGAAACTTGTATTTCATAATTGCAAATCTTCTTTCAAAACTCTCGTCCCTTAAAGGTGGCAACATCACTGATAATGATTTTGAATGTGAATATTTTATAATATATTATTTAACATTAATTTTAATCCTTTGTCAAAATGTTATTACCACTACAGAAAGATCTTTGTCCTAAATAGTAAAATCACGTTTTGAGAAAGTTTGGGATCATTTTTTCCTATTCCTAAAATAGTTATTACTTCTTTGAACTCTCTCAACATCAGCTTTTCTTTTTAAGTGGGACAGAAAAAGAATTTCCAATTTATCCTTTAGTAAAGGAGTCCATTCTTGTAGGCTTGTAAAAAATCACCATAATTATTAAATGTAGGTTCAGTGAGAAAATTTCACACAAACATTGAAAATAATTATAGAATGATTAATTTTTATATGCAAAAGTAAAAGTAGCTCAATTGGTAAAATAATTACTTGTTAAATGTTAGGTCTATGTTAGAATATCTATTTATGTGTGATTTCTTAATTTATTCTAACTAATAGCTAATCAATATAGCTATTCTCTTTATCATTTTCCAAGTTAAAAATGGAGAGTAAAAAATTAGAGATTGGATAAATGATCAAATATATGTAAATGTTTAATAACTTAGATAAGATTTAACCATGTTTTGCCAGGCATCATGGCTGAGAATATTTGTATTACCTAATAGGTGACAAATGCCTGATTTTATTCTCTGTCCACTAACATATAGCAAATGATCCATAGCACACTCTTTTAGAATCCTTCAAAACACAAATGATAAAACCTAAGGCAACAGTCTGTCAAAATCTGTCCAACTGTCTGCTTTACTATTCCTTAGATAGCCCAGTATCACAGAATCCATGACCGGTCTTTTAATTGTTTCAGGAAACTTTTTAGTAATATGATCATGTGTTTTTTGTTTTTCCCTTTGTTGATGTGGTGTATTATGTTAATTAACTCCCTGGTATTGAACCATCCTTGTGCCCATGGGATAAATCCCCATTTGGTCATGTGAATAATGGTTTTTATGCATTGTTGGATTCAATTTGCCAGTATTTTGTTTAAAAATTTTACTTCCATGTTCATTAGGGAAATTTGTTTATAGTTTTCTTTATTGGTGCTGTCTTTATTTGGTTTTGGTATGAGTGTGATGTTTGCTTCATAGAATGTGTTTGGCAGTATTCTTTCTCAAAATTTTAGGAAAAGTTTTAGTAGTTCAGGCATTATTTCATCTTTGAATGTCTGGTAGAATTCATTAATAAAGCCTCTGGTTCAGGGCTCTTGTTTTAAGCTAGAGTTTTGAAGACTGCTTCTATTTTGCTGCTTGTAATTGGCTTATTTAGGTTCTATATATCTTCTTGGTTCAATTTTGGGTAGTTGTATCTTTCTAAGAATCTGTCCATCTCATCCAGGTTGTTGTATTTATTTCCATATATATAGTTGTTCATAGTAATCTCTTATTATCCTTTGGATATCTTTTGTATCTGTTGTAATTTCTCTTCTCTCGTTTGTGATCCTGTTTATTTGAATTTTCTTTCTTCTTTCCTTTGTGAGCTTTGCAAGGGTTTATCAATTTTATTTATTTTTTTTAAAAAACAGCTTTTGGTTTTGTTGATCTTGTGGATAGTCTTTTTGGTTTCTAGGTTATTTCCTCTTTTATTATTATTATTTCTTGTCTTATTCTGGGTTTTGGGGTTTTTCTTGCTCTTTTCCTAATTTTTTGATTTGGGAGATAAGGTTATGTGTTTGGTTATTTTCTTGCTTTTTGATACGGGCCTGTATTGCTATGAACCTATATATGCTATTGCAGCATCCCAGACATTTTGGAATGCTGTTTCTCTTTGTCATTTGTTTTGAAGTAAATTTTAATTTCTTCAATTACCCATTCTTCATTTATTAACATGTTGTTCAGTCTCCAAATGTTGGATGCTCTTCTTGCTTTAGTTACATTGTTGATTTCTAGTTTGATGTCTTCATGATCTAAGAAGAAAGTCGGTATTATTTTAATCTTAATCTGTGTGTATTTATTCAAGTTTGCCTTGTGACCTAGTATGTGGTCAATTTTAGAGAATGATCCAGCTGCATTTGAGAAAAAGGTGTATTTTTTCCTTGTGGTTTTAGTGTCCTGTAGATATCTATTAGGTCCATTTTGTCTAGGTCTTCTATTAAGACTTTTGTGACCTAGTGGAACTTTTGATTTTTTGATATGTTCTTTGTTGAAGTTGGGGTGTTAAAGTCTCTTACTACATTTGTATTTTCACCAGTATTTGTTTTCAGTTCTCTTAATAGCTGTCTTATGAATCTTGGTGCACCCTCATTTGATGAGTATATGTTGATAATTGTTGTCTTTTTGATGGGTTGACACTTGAACTGTTAGATAGTGACTTTCTTTAGCCTTTGTTACTTTTGTATTTTGAAATCTGTTTTGTCTGCTATAAGAATGGCTACCCCTGCCTTTTTGGGGGCCCATTTGCTTATAAAATTACTTTCCTCCTTTTACCCTTAATCTGTGCTTATCTTTTGTGCTTATCAGATGTGTTTCTTGGAGGCAGCAGATTGTTGGGTTCTATCTTTCAATCCAGTCTGCAACTCTGTGTCTTTTGATTGATGAGTTTAGCCTGTTGACATTTAGAGTAATTATTGATGTTTGAGGTTCTAACATTGGGTTTCTGGAGGTCATTTGGGGTTCTGTTTTAGTTTCTTCTTGTTTTCTAAATTATTCGTTCTTTTTATTCTTCTGTGGGTTTCAGTCTTAGGGCTTCTTGCAAAATTTCTTGGATGGGGGTTTGGTAGTAGCAAATTTCTGGAGGCTTTGTTTGTCTGAGAAGTTTCTAATTTTTCATTCATAAAGAAAGGACAGTTATGCTGGGTAGAGTATTATTGGCAGGCACTTTTTGTCTTGAAGTGTTTTGATTATGGTCCCCATTCTTTCCTTGCTTGGAGTATCTCTCTGAGAAATCTGAAGTCAGTCTAATTGGTTTTCCTTTGTAGGTTATCTGTTTCCTCTCTCGTTATTCTCATATTATTTTCTTTATCTTTAGCTCTTGAAAGTTTTACTATGACGTGTCTTATTGTATTTCTTTTTTTATTAAAGTAGCATGGTACCCTTTACTTTCTGTATGTTTATTTTCATTTCTTTCTTCAGATTTGGGAAATTCTCCTCCATTATTTCACTGAAAAGCCTTTTGGATCTTGTGTCTTTTTCGTTTCCTTCTGGGATTCAAATTACTCATATTTGTTTTCTTTAGGTACCTGACAGATCTCTGATATTTCTTCTGTCTTTTTACTTTTTTTTTTTTCCTGTCTTTCTTCATCCTCTCTACTTCTGTGTCCCCTAGTGTGCTAATTCATTCTTCTATTTTTTTTCTAATTTGCTTTCCTGGCTTTTCCCTGCATTTTTAAGCTCTTCTATTGTTCCTCTTAGAAACTATCTTACATAGCTTCTTATTTCGAGTTTCAACCTCATTCTTCTGTTTGCAAATGATATTGCTCATTTTGCTGCATTCTTTTTAATATTTTTCTACTTTTGCTCTTAGCTCATTGAAAGTTTCTGACTTCTTGATTTCCCTTTTTTCCCCATCTCCCCTTGCCTCTTTTAATGCTTTTAGCAAATAGAATCTGAATTATTTGTCTGATATATATATATACATATATATATATATATATATATATACATATATATAGCATTTCTCCCATGTCCTCCATGTTGGTTTCTGCAGATTGTTTATCCTCTGGTGGTGAGTTCTTAGGGTTATTCTTCTTAGGGTTTGCTTGAGTATTTGTATTTTTACTCCTTCCTGTGTTTTCCCTTCAAACTTACTCTATGTATTGATTCACTGCTGTTCTAGAATTAGATGGAATGGTGAAGCCGACCAATTTGTGGTTATTTTTGCCTTTGTTCTTTTGCTGCTGTTGTAGATGTATCTTGTTTCCATTGGCTATTTTGGGGGATAAGTCCCTTTTCAGTCAGTGGAAGTGGTGCATAAATGTGGTTTCTGTTATATTGCCTATCTTCTTTTTTCATTCTTTCTCTTCTTTTAGATTGATGGGTTTTAAATGTTTTTTGGCACCCCAAGCATGTGATTTTATTTCGTGGTGTGTCTAAGGTTTTTGGTATAAACCTTTTTGGTTGGGGTGTCTTGACAAACTTGGGTAGTCAGTCTCCTTGGTTCCCTGGTATGTGCTGGTGCCATGTAGTAGCGCAAATGCTTCAGGGTGCTGTGCTGTGAGCAGTTTCTTCCACTGGAGTTCCCATTGTTCTGGAGAACAACAATTTCTATGAACACTTTACAAAATATTTAAACTCTTTCCTTCTGGGAATTTTGTGATAACCATATCCACAAAAGAGTGCTTTGTATTTAAATGTTTTAAAAGTATTATATGTTTCCCATATGTATTTATAGAATTGCTAAAATTATCATACTTAATTCTTCAAGTGACCTATTTTGTAAACACTTGACTCTACACATCTATGCATCTATTACTCATCTATAATTTTCATCAATTTTAAACTTTGAGAAATATACTATTAGCTGAAACTCATTTTAAATTCTAGGTAGCTTTGGTTAAAAAAAATTAATGACCAAAAAACTAACTGTGATTAAAATAGTAGAGAGATATTTTAGGAATGTTATTGAGGAAGTAGGGACTCAATTTAATAGCTCTAAATATATTAAATTACTCCTTGAGTTCTGGAAATTTAAAGCAACCTAAAATCCCTGTTATGGATAGAGTTAGAAGAAGTCGTGCTAGCAGAAATAAGCCAGAAAGAAAAAGAGAAATACTGGATGGTCTCACTTAAATGAGGGTTAAGCAGTAAACAAGCAAATATACAAGAAAAAATTTAAAACTAACTCAGCAAAATTGAAGAATAGTACATGATTTGGGAGAAGGGAAAGTGATAGTGGGAGAGGCACAAAAGACTAAGACTATGGTTCATGGGTGATAAAGTGGTGGGAGAACTCAGATAGATAATGATGTGAAATAAAACAAATATAAAAATAAATTTTAAAAAATCATTTTCATAGTGGTTTAAATGAAATGCATTATTAAAAATAAAATAAAATCCCTATGTTAGGCAATCTGATCTTTAAAAATAATTTGCTTTATTATAACTTTATGAATACTCTTGATATATAAATATACTATAAATATATAATTTGTTCAAATATTCTCATTCATAGTAACCCCATATAAATATGTCTTGGTTCTTTTTTGCATATGGCAACAAATTCGCTACATCTATATCAAATTCATACATAGATCACTATATATTTAATACATGTGTGTACTCTTTAGAAAATACAGTACTTTTAACATGTGGTTCTATTAAACTTTGATTTATGCTATAATACTACTTGTGTGAGAACAATTGACTTTAGAAAATGTTTTACTATATATGCATTTAGCCAGAGTTTCTTATTAGAAACTATGTTTTAGCATAAAAGTTATCCTCTTGGCTTAATATGATTAGATCAACTCTAGAGTAGTAAAATTGAGATTTAGAGGAGTAATAAGTGGGATTGTGAACCTTAAACATGAATTATCCTCTGTTTTCCTGCTCTTTTCTTATTTTGAAATTTTTCCCTCCTTGTTATTTTATTTTTTCATTTTAATTAATTAAACTTCAGTCATAGTTTTGAAATCAAGCATTTTAATTCTATGAAGATACTTTGTGCTAAAAATTAGTTGAAAATGCAAGTGATACATTTATGTATTTATTTATTTATTTATCGCTAACAGTTTTTGACATTTTGTCTTCGTTTTTGACCTGCTAATTAACAATACTATCTTCTTGGTGAAGGCCATTTTGCATTTAGAAATTTGGGTGTTCTCTCTGCTTCTTGGACATTTATGTTTTCTTAATTTTTAGGCTGAGAATTTCTCATCAGTCGCTTCTCTGTATAGGAAATCTGTTTACATCTCTTTTTCTGCAGTTTTAGGAATACCTAATATATCTAATATTTCCTTTTCTAATAATGTCTGATATTTCTACTATTGTTTATTTTCCTTTTATGGTTTTTACTCTCATTCACTCAGGTCATGTGTACGTGTGTCTTTAATTTTCAAAACTTATTTTGGCTATTTTTTGGGCATACCAAATATCACTTTCAGCACAATCATTTAAAAAAAATGATTCCCCATTCTTTTATTTCACTAAATGCCAAGAATAGTCATTGCCCATCATCGATTAGCTAAGTGATAATTTCTGGAGTTAAATTTTTGCTTGAGTTAAAAACTCATGGGTAGGAAAACCCA
This sequence comes from Uropsilus gracilis, assembly GCA_004024945.1. NCBI lineage: Eukaryota > Metazoa > Chordata > Mammalia > Eulipotyphla > Talpidae > Uropsilus > Uropsilus gracilis. The sequence continues at coordinate 9,448 of PVHY01011270.1, read as the reverse complement.
TGTTTTTTGTTTTTAAATCTGTGTTACACTAATATGCTCTTGAGTCTTGTTCTATGTTGGGTGGAAAATTCCTCAATTACAAAATGATTTCTTAGTATATTAACAAGAAACTTTTACTAATTACTACTTCAGAGACTGGGTGGTTTCTCTTTGTTTTGTTGTTGTTATTCCATCACTTAAGGTTTCTTTTAATTAGTTTTGAAGCACATTTCTCCAGAATTTGTTTTTATCATTCTCACATGTCTTACTACTGATATAATTTTTAACTGCCTGCATTTTCTTAAAAAAAATTCTTCATTTTAGCTTTATTTATGGCTGAAAATTAGTCTATTAATTTGTATATGCTATATCTCCTTGATATAATTGTCTGTGATGAACATTTTAACTGCTTACATATCCTAGCTAATATAAATCATGCTGCCTTTATCACTGCAGAATATATATTTTTAAAGTTGTTGGTTTCATATTATTGGGATAAATTACACCCAAGAATAAGATGTTCTTAGGTTATTTCCAGTTTTAATTTTTAAGGTAAGTTTAGGTTGCTTTTAACAAAGTTTCATAAACATGCATTAAGAAAAGTATTTTCTCCAGCACTGTATGTTCCATAGTCTGCATCTATTCTAGCACTTACTGGAGGTCTTTTTGATGTGTATCATTTTCATGGTTGTGATGTGGTATATCATTATGGTTTTAACCTATATGTCTTTTATTAGAAACTATAGAAGCATCACATGTCTGTGGGTCTTCCAGATATGTTTTTAGTAATGTTCTGTTCAGGTCTGTTGCACATTTATTAGTTGGTGTGAGTTTTGTATATATCTTGGACATTAAATCTGATAAAGCTAATTAGGTGAATATTTTATTCCTTTCAATAAGATATCTTTCTATTTTTGCATGTAGTTTTGTAATTAAAAAAATTAACTCAAGGCAGACATAATCATAATTTTTCTTACCATATGGTCAAATCACCAAACATATCTTAATCGATGCCGTAGAAGTTACAGTGTTTTCTTCTATGTATTTTAGTGTTGCCATTCTTACTTACTAATATGTAGCTTAGTTGGAATTTATTTTTGATTGTGGCATTAAAAAGTGACCCAGCTGTGTTCTTCTACATGCAGGTTAACAATTTTCCCTGCACCATTTATTAAAGATACTGTCTTTTTTCCCAGCATGGGGTCATAGCTGCTTTATCAGAGATTAAGTATTTGTGTGTACAGAGAATTTTTTCTGGACTTATCATTTTAGTCTGTTTTTCCATAGACCTATTATTGTGCTATTATCATAATTTAAAAATACTGTTGCTTTATAGTAAATTTTGAAATGAAACTAATAAATTTGATACCTCAGTTTTTCTTTCTTTTTTTTTTTCAGGATTATTTTTGCAAAACTATGTCTTTTGTGATTCCATGGAAATTTCATTTTTTTGCTCAATTTCTTTCAAAGCTCTTACTAGTATTTTGATTGGGGTTACATTAAATATGTATGTGTTTTTAGGAAGGCTAATAATTTTGTTTATCTGATTCTTCCTGTCTATGAACATTCGATATCCTTCCATCTTCTTATGTCAGTCTGTCTTTAATAACATATCTATACATTCTTCTTAGTTAAGTTACTTCTAAGATATTTGCCATATTTTATTTTTTCCTAAAAATATAGCTTCCATAAAGGCCTTGTTAAAATACTCTTTGTTTATTTGTTTGTTTGCTTTCACATTATTGTACTCCCAAGGGTTCTCGCACAACAGTATCACCAGTAAGCCATTCTCTTATATTTTCATCCCTTCTCTGGTTTTCCTTTCATTTCCTCACCCTTCCTATCTGATTTCTTTAGTTCTCTTGTCAGCTTGTTAATTTTGACTTTTTGTTGACCTTTTGTTTGTTTCTCCTATATCTCATCTATAAGTGCGACCATCCAGTTTTTATCTTTTTCTTTTTGGCTTGTTTCCAATATCATTATATTTTATTGGTCTATTCATGTTATCAAAAATTCGTAAATTTTATGGGTCCATCCATGTTATCAAAATGAATAATATTATATTTTTTGATTACTGAATATTTCATTGTGCAAAATACCATAACTTTTTCATCCAATCATCAGTATTGGAATATTTGGGTTCTTTCCAAATCCTGACTATTGTAAAAAATTAGTGTTTTGTTATCGTTTGGGTATATTCCTGGTAGTGGAACTACTGAATCTAATGGTAGTTCCATTTTCAGTATTTTGAAAGTCTTCCACACAACTTCCTATGTAGTTGAACCAGTTTACATTCCCACTAGCAGTATAAGTGTGTTCTTTTTTTCTCCACATTCACACCCACACCCACACTTGTTACTTTTCTTTTCTTTTTTTTTAATGTGGATAATTCTTATTGGTATATGGTGGTATCTCGCTTCTTTTGATTTGTGTTTCCCTGATTATAACTAATGTTGAGCATATTTTCATATACCCGCTGACCTTTTATATTTCTTCTTTGGAGAAAGGTCTTTTAAACTCTTCTTCCCATATTCCACGTGGACTTTTTTGCTTGTTTTTGTTAAGTTGTATATATTCTTTCTGGATTTTAGATATTAGACTCTTGTCAGATGAGTGGAATGCAATTTTTTCCCCATTACTTGGATATCTTTTTGTTTTGGTTATTGTCTCTTTGGTTGTGTAGAAGTTTTTTAGTTTTAGGTAGCACCAGGTGTTTATATTCCCATTCATTATTTTTGTGTGTATAGATGTGTCCTGAAAAATATATTTGCAGTATAGGTCATAGAGTGGCTTTCTTGTATAGATTTTGTAGATTTGGGTCTATATCGGGGTTTTTATCCATGCTGAGCTGGTTTTTGTGCATGGTGCATGGAGTAGTCTTTTAGTCTTTGTATGCAGCAGTCCAGTTGTCCAAACACCATTTATTGAAAAATCATTGTTACAATGTATGTTTGTTTTACTTTTGTCATAGATTAGTTGACTAGACATGTGTGGCTCTATTTCTGGGCATTCAATTCTGTCCCGTTGGTTTGTGTGTCTATTTTTCATCCAGTACCATGATGCTTTAATTATATATATATATATATATATGTATGTATATATGTATGTATATATATACATATATATAATTTGTATATATATTATATATAATTATATATATAATTATATATATACATATATTTTTTTTTTTTTGGTAAGCAATTTGAAGTATGGGAGGGCAATTCCTCCATTCTCTCTCCTTTTGATAGGGAGAGCTTTGGCCATTCAAAGTCTTGGTCTTTTTTTATTATTACATATCAATTTCCATACTTTTTGTTCAATTTATTTAAAGTATGTGATTGAAATTATTATTTGAATTGTACTGAATTTGTAGATTGCTTTTGGTAGGATGACCATTTTGATAGTTCTTCCAATCCATGAGCAGGGGATATTTACATTTCTTTGTGTTTTCTTTTCTATTTTTTTTAACAATTTTTGTTGTTCTCTTTGTCTTTCACATCTTTTGTTAAGTTTATTCACAAGCCAGGCACGGTGGCTCTGCTTGTAAGCTTCAGCCTATGAAGCAGCTGGGGCTAAGGATCGCAGTTCAAGTCCGGCTTGGGGCAAAAACAGTGAGACCTAGTCCCAAAAATATAGCTGGGTGTGGTGGCACGTGCCTGTAATCCCAGCTACCTGGGAAGCTGAGGCTGAGGACTGCTTGAGTCTGGTACCCCAGGCAACATGAGCCTGCGGTTCCATGGGCAAAGATAGTGAGACCTAATCTCCAAACAAACAAACAAAAAAAAAGGTTTATTCCCAGGTATTTAATTTTCATTGGTACAGTTGTAAATGGAGAGGTTTTCTTAATATCCTCCTCTTAATAGTGATTTATTGTACATAGGAAAGCTACTGATGGTTTTGTAATGATTCTGTTGATTTGGTAACCAGCTACCTTAATGAACTGGTTTATTGTTTCAATTGTTTTTTTCTGTGGATTGTTTTGGGTTTTTGACATGCTGTATCTGCATGTATGATAGTTTTGTTTCTTCTTTCCATATATTATATATATTCCATATATATGGATATATAAGGCAAGATAGAGATTATATATATATATATAATATATAGCATATATATGGCAAGATAGATTACATATATATGGAATATATATATCCATATATATATCCATATGTATATATTCCATATATATGTAATCTCTCTCTACATATATATATATACATATATATGTAGAGAGATCTGTAATATGTTTGATCTTGGTGAATGATCCATGTGTATTTAAAAAAAAATGTGTATCTTTTCTTTGGAGGTGCAGTGTCCTATAGTATAGGTGTCTATTAGATCCATGTGGTTTAGATCTGCCTTTAGAGCTTTTGTGTCCTTGTGTAATTTTTGTCTTGTTCTGGCCTTTGGAGGGAGTGGAGTTTTAAAGTTGTCTACCACATGTGTATTTTTACTGATGCCTGCTATCTGTATTTCTAGGAATTATGTGATGAATTTTAGTGTTCCCTCATTTGGTGAATATATGTTAATAATTTTTAAAATTTTGTTTGTGTGTGTATTAACTCCTTTATCATTAAGCAGTGTCCATTGTCCTTTGTCACCTTTTTTCAGTTTGAAATCTGCTTTCTCTGACATAAGAATGGCTCCCCTGCCTTCTTTTGGAGACCATTTCCTTTATTAGCTTGTAGAATTGTTTTCCAGTCCTTTATCAGTCTGTGTTTATTTTAATGTTCTAGTGTTTCCTGGAGGCAGCAGAATTTTAGGTTGTATTTTTGTTCCTATCTGCTACTCTGTATCTTTTTATTTATGAGTTCATACTATTAATGTTTAGAGTAATTATTGATACTTGAGTCTGAATTTACCATTTTGATGTCCATTTTTAAGTTCTATTTGCTTCCTTGTTTTGTTCTTCTTGTTTGTTGTTATGCTGGCTTTGATCTTAAGACTTTCCATAATTTTTCTTGGAATGGAGGTTTAATAGTAGCAGATTTTAGAATATTTTGCTTATTTGAGGTTCTTAATTTCCTTCAAAAAGGAAGGAAACTTTGCAGGGTAAAGTATTCTTGTCTGGCATTTTGTCTTGGTATTTTTTAATAAGTTGGCTCCAGTCTCTCCTTGCCTAAAGTGTCTCCTCAGAGAAATCTGAAGTCAGTCTAATAGATTTCCCTTCGTATGTTATCTGTTTCCTTTTTCTCATCAGTTTCATTATTCTTTATTTCAGATTCTTGGAAGCTTTAAAAATGATGTGTCTTGCTGTGAATTTCCTTTCATTAAGGTAGTTTGGTGGCCTTCTGGATCTTGTATGTCTATTCTCATTTCCTTCTTTGGGTTTAGGAAATTCTCCTCCATTATTTACTTAAACTTCTTTTCAGTTCAATGGCTCAATCTTCCCCTTCTAAGATTCCAATTACTCTAATTTTCCCTTTCTTCAAGGTATCTGAAAGATCTCAAGTTTTTCTTCCATTTTCTTCGTTTGTAGTTCTCTTTCATTTTCTATTGTTGGTCATTTTTATTTAGGTGTTTTTGAGAGTCCTGATTCATTGTTCTAATTATCTAATATGTTTTATGATGTTTCCCTGTGTTTTTGAGCTCCTCTGTTGCTCACTTTATAACCTACATTTATTATTATTATTATTATTATTATTATTATTATTATTATTATTATTATTATTTTGCTTCAGGGATTCAATCTCATTCTTCAATTCATCAATTGTTATTCTTATTGATGCATTATTTTTTATGGTTTTCTACCCCTTCTCTTAACTTTTTGAATGCTTTTTTTCATGCTAAGTTTGATTTCTTTGTCTTACATATAAGGCATGTCTACAATATCATTGTTATTGGGTTCTGGAGGTTGCCTTTCCTTTGATAGTGTATTGTTTCATGGAGAGCTTGCTTGATTTCCATATTTCCTCCTTCCTGTGGTTTCTTTTCAGGCTTGCTCTGCATATTTGGTCACTATGGAGCAAATGGTCACTATAGCCCAAATGGTCACTACGGCTCTTGTTTTGGCTGGCATGTCTATTGGAAGGCTTATACCACTTCCTGTATGATCATTTCTTGTGCTTGAACTACTTGTTTAAATTTGTGGCTACCAGTTGGCTGTGGCAGTGGTTGGTATTTTCTTGCACTCTGAGGAGGCTGTAGGCTCATGAGTTTGCTTATGGAACGCTCTTCTGTCACCTGTGTGTTTTTTCTTTCCCTCAGACTATGGGGGCAAAATCCTCTTTAGAGGTTTGCTGAGGATTGTTGATATCAGCTAATGTGCTGGAGCTTGTGGAATGCTGACTCTCTCTTCTCCTTGTGGGCACTCTCCCTCTGACATCTTTCCCAAAGTGTCAACTCACTGCAGCGCACAGTTCTGAGGGCCCAGATCACAGAAATGGTACCAGTAACTGAACTTGCTAGGGTCCCCTTCACTTCAGACACCAGGTGTCAGGTCTGGTGACCTTCTTTCGGTGTTCAATCACTGAGGCACACAGTTCAGAGTGGCCAAGCATGTGAAAACAACTTTGTTCTGTGCTTGCCAGCTCTCCCTTCTCCTGGTAGGATAAGTGCAGGCTCCCACAACCTCCCTTCAGTGTCCTATGGCTGGGGTGCACAGCTCAAAGGGTCAAGCATGTGAAAATGGCTTCAGTTTTGCATTTACCAGCTCTTCCACACCAAGGGTCACATGAATGGTGCTCTCCTGGAAGTGTCCAATCCTTGTAGCATGCTGTTCTGGGGGCCTGGTGCATGGAAATGGCCTAAAAAACTTAAATGTGTTTTAAACAGTTAGTAATGTATTGGAACATTAAGCTTTTAATGTTTAATATAAGAAGAAATAAACCAGCTTTCAAATGTTTACTTTTCAAATCTACTTCTACAATCACAGAATTTCATTGTGCAAAAGAGGTAAAATTACCACAAAAAACTACCCTGAAAACTCTCTCTACAGACACACCATTGAATTATTAATCTTTCTGAGTCTATTTGAACAGGAATTTTCTTTTTTTTATTCATCTCAACCACTAATTTATCATAGTTTAATTACACCAGTTCCAAGAGAAATAGACACTGAATCACTGTATTCTGAAGAAGTAAATCTAACTTGATCTTATAGATCAAAATCTGTAAAGAAATGGTTAAGTGAAAATTTAATATCATACTATGATATGTTTCAATTTCATGGTTCTATATATAACCAACTATCAAGCTTATAAATAAGCATAGCACAAGTCAAATAAGAAAAAAATGTTCTTTTAACTTTTTATATCTTATTCACTTTCATCAAATATGCATGTGACACATGCCATCAAGTACATGTAATATATTTGATACACTAATTACCAATAATTAAAATTTACTCAAATATAGAAATTTGAATATTGCTGGAAAATGATTGATTAATATATATATATATATATATATAATATTTTAATGATAACCAACAAGAATCCATTTTGATTGCATTTATGTTGTATGGAAGTTTTAAGAGAACTTTCCTTGTCAGGTTAAGTATTTCATTTTCTTGTTAGTTTTTGTTTGTTCTTTAAACAAATCACTATACTAGATATTTACCTCCTCTGTAATTACTGTTGTTTAAGAAAGCTCCATTCAGAATGAGATTACAAGAAAATTATAGACATCAGCCATACTTAGAGCTGTTTAACATAGCAGAATAGCAATGTATTTCATTCTGCATGTATTATTTGACTGCTAAAAGATAGTTCATGGAAACAATTTTATTTCTTATTCAGAGTATTAAAATTCATTTACTTCTCATGTGTTTTCATCAAAAGCAATGTTTACAGATTAATTTCCATGTACAATAATTCCTAGTTATTTAACAATGTCTCATAAAACAGAGTACGTTTTGTTTTCTTGTTTGTCTAAATCCTCTTTTGGTAAGTTACATGCGATATTAATGATATTTTTTTCATTTCTTCAATGCAGTTATATCTAAGGAATATTTAGGGAGTTTACTACCAAATTCAACTGTTTCATATTTTTAATTATATATTATATGGCTTGAAATTCTTCACATTTATGATACATTTATATGCTAATTTTGCTTGAATTCTAACTATGTATCAGTTTTGTTCTTCTATTCAGTTCCATATAGGTATTATTTACTGCCACTATAAGTATTTTACTGATAAAAGAACACTTCTTACATTCAAAACATTAATTTGAAAAAATTTATAGTTCCCATGTTAATATGATTCATGATTTTCAAAAATTAAAAATAAATCTAAATACCCAATGATAGAAGAATGAATAAAAAGATATTGTATAACAGCTATACAGACATAAATGGTATATTATACAGTTAAAAAATGATGAATCCCATCACTTGCAACAGAATGAATGTACACAGATAGCATATTTAGTTTTGATGAACCCTCAGAAATGTTTTTCTATATTTCACATATAAGTGAAACCATACAATATTTATCTTTTTCCTCATGTGATTTATTTAACTTAGCATTATTTTCTTCACTTCCATTCATGTTGTCACAAATGGCAAAAATTATTCCCCACATTAAAACAAAACAAAACAAAACAAAACAAAAAAACAGAAACAGAATTAAGGAGCATTGATGAGGATGTTGGGAAGTACATATAATAGAGCACTGTCCTGATACACACACACACACACACACAAATACACATATATATGTAAAGAGTCTATTCTTTTATATATATATCTTATATAATTTTATATTATATACATAAAATAATACTCTTTACCAAAGCAAACACTTGTACTATAATATCTATTGGTGGTTACTAGAAGGAATGAAAGAAAGGGTAGTGATGAGTAAATGTAGAAAAAATGTAGTAAAAGGGAATGATGGCATGATGAATAATAGAAATAGACATTTCAGAATGAATTTAGTAAAGTATAAACATGTGTTGATTTTTAGTGATGCACATGCAAAACTTTTAATAATTTAAAATTACTACAATTAAAAAAAAGCAAGTCATTGTATTTTCTTCAAATGTAATGCTGTATATGCTTTCCATTTCCATCTTTATTCTTTATAGGTACATATGAAATATCCTACAAGGCAGTTATAGTTTGGTTACAACAACTTAATAGTATTTATTTATATTAACATTTTAATATTATTCTTTCTTTAAATAATTCCAAACTAGGAAAAATGGGTTAGTATTTCTACAAAGGAGCTAATATCTAAATTCTGCAAAATCTGCTGCTCTCTATTTTCTCGCTGCCATCTTTATTTATTTGTATTTCCTGAAATTTTATCTTGTGCTTTGTGATCCTGCTGCGGACCAGCCGGGCAAGGGCGCAGGCCAGATGAGCAGAGTTCAGCTGGGCAGGAAAGACACAGGAGCCGGCGAATGGCGAACAGACGCACACACTCAAGGGGTGATGAATCTGCTGCGATTTATTTGAGATTTTTATGGATATATATAGTGTTTTTGGCAATCAGCATTCTTTGAGTATATGCAATTAACATAT